>CAOLHI010000146.1:600000-855941 GCA_948474755.1 Ctenosaura bakeri
CCTGAGTTATAGAAAAGCCAGTGAGCATAAACTCATTGCCAGCTATAAGCAGCAGCAGCAGATTTCTGATCTTGGATTTATTAGAACCATTAAACCCTTTGGTCTGCTGGGAAGGCCACAGAAATGCTCACCACCTGATGGCAAGGATCTTCCATATGAACCCATAGTAGGAAAAACAAAAATGTGTGACAGGAGAAACACATCTCTCACCATTAGCTAACATGAGTCAGCAGGGCTTAGGGTGTCAGAAATGTAGTGCTGCTTCACGTGGTCCATGTATCCCACTTAGGAGTGTACTATGCATTGCTTCCTTCCTCTGTTAAAGGAACTCATGCTGTTAAAGAAGAGAATCAATGCCAAGTCCTGCTAAGGCAACTGTGTGTTGACCAGAATGGCAGTTCTCACTGGTTCATCAGCTTCCAGGTGAAATCTACTACATTCCAGGGAATGAACTGAAGACATATGACAGCAGCTTAGCAGAAGCTAAGTGGTTCTGAATCTTGTCAATGTCTGGATGTAAATTATCTGGAAACCCTTGCATGCTTCCTTCAGTTCTGTGGTGGAAGAAAGGAGGTACATATAGATAGATAAATATGATCTGAAGATGGCTGCAGATCAGTTTGATCTTCAGCAGAACAAAGATCTCCCAGAGGCAAAGAATGAGCTGGTAAGACTAAGCTTTTGTTCATCTCAACAAAGAGCACCTGGCTAGGATCATACCATTATCTTACATCACACCCTTGGTCCATCTAGACCAGCACTGTCTACAGTGAATGCTCCTACTTCTCCAGGGTTTCAAACAAGGGTCTTCTCCAATTATATATGGAGTTGCTGTGGAATGAACTCAGGATCTTCTTCCTAAGAATGTGTGTAGCTTTTTCTGTTATGTAGAGAGCAATGCCACAACCTAAAAGGAGTTTCTTCTGTACAGCTTAGATAAAGGCATCACTACAGCATAAGTGCGACCCAGAACACAAGCCTTGAAGACGTTGCCATCATTGCTAAAAGACCTTCAGTCCATTCTTCATTTTGTCATCAGGATTGCCTTACTATCTGCTGAGCATCTTGATGATATGTTCAGAGGCTTTTCCATTCTCATGTTACAATTTCAGTCTGATCCTCAAGTTACAATTCTATATCTGTATCTACTCAGAAGTAAATCTTGCTGAATTCAGTGGGGCTCACTCTCAGGGATAGGATTGTAGCAATTTTTCTCCCTGTTTTGAGCTTTTATTTCTTCTTACTATAATCTACACTATTGGTGTAAGCTCCTTCCTAGAAGCTTATACCAGTTTGGTTTATAACTGTGGGTCATTTCCGGAAAAAAATTAATTAAAAAAGATTGTAATTTAACTAAATGATAGCTAATCTCCACAGTTTTTCAGCTGAGAGTAATAGAAAGAATAGAGAAGCTTACAAATATGTCCAAAGTTGTCTTCCCTGAGAGTTCAAAGCCTAGGAGTCTTTTCCAAAACAAACTGCAATATGACATTTGAGGGAAAAACTTCTAGGGGAAATAAACAGCATAAGGTTGTATTAGATGTGTGGCTGGTAATGAACATGCTGCAAAGAGATTAACTTCACTTCACTAAGAAGGTCCAGTTTTCAAGATTTCTTTCAACCAAAGAAAGAGTTGTCAGCTATGTGTTCAATTGTGAGCTAAGTTTTCAGTTCTGAGAAAATATTCTTTAATAAAAAAGATCTTAAAGAACACAAAAGAGCCATGCTGGATAAGACCCAAAGGCCCATCTAATCAAGCATTCTGTGCACAATGGCCAACCTGAGACCTATGGAAAGCCACAAGTATAATTGCCATGGAAAAGACACAGTGACTAGAATTTCCATTATTCAAATTCAGGCAATACTCCTATGGAAAAATGCAAGTCCATTAAAAAACAGTTTTCAGCTGCCATATTATACTGTGTTATATTAATTATGCATAAGGCTGATAGACTACATGGATAATATGGGAAAGAGAAGGCAGATCTTGCTTGGACTTAGAACCAAACTGGAAAATTAGTGCTTATTTAGGACTGAATGAATTTAATGAACAGAATCATGTAGAAAATGAGAGCACCCAACTTCTTAGCCTTACATACAGCTATACTCCAGTCTTAAGTAACTAAATCCAGCCTGCTGTGTTGTGTGTCAGCTGCAACTGCATTCTAATGGTTTACAAGCTCTGATTAGATGTTCATCAGCTGGCTCACTAACGGCTGAAGTCAGAACTGCAGAAAGTATTTATGAGCCCTACAGCAAATATAAGCCATTCCTCATAAGGGTGTTTCCATATCCAAGCTAAAGTAAACTCTCATTACATTAATCAACAGTTGCCTAATACTTTGAGCTGCTATCTTATCACTGTATCTTCCTTGCTTTTGGCCTGAAAGCAGCACAGTGATTAAGGATGAGAGCTATGAGCTAGAAGCAGCTCTATCTCACCTACAAACTTTCTCAGTAGATAATGTTATGCAAACAAAGTGCAGTGAGCTTCCCACCATCAGCCAGCTATGGAGCCATCATCTAGCTTGCTACACATTTCTGTTGAAAAAATTGCTGAGGTGTTTCATATGTTAGCCACCCGAAGCCTAGTGCCATCTTGATTTGTTGAACTGAGACTCCCCCAATCCCTTAACCTGAGAGTTGCAGTCTAACACATCTATACAACCCCAGGCTGGACAAGACATGTGGATATGAACGTTTGGAACATTTGAAACGTCTTCTGAATAGCTTTATTCCCACTTTGTCAGACTTGTCTGGGTAGAATTCAGTCAAAATGGTACAGAAATATTGTATTTACTGCCTTGACCTTTGTTGTTTTATACTAAATTTCAGTTTGAACAATGACTGGGTAACCTTCTGGGGTCAACTTGGCAAACAACCCACCATTTTTGGCACCCATCAAATATTTTTGGGCCTATCATACTATCAAGAATAGGGTATGTGTGTGTTTTGTATGGGAAGAGGATAGAAAAGGAAGGCTTGAGTTTAACCAGGGCACAGACAAACCAAACCTGCTTTCTTTTCTCCCTCATTGGAGTAGCAGTGCTCCTTTATATCTTAATATCACACCTTGGCTTCCTCCCCACATTTTATCACAACCCTGCATTCCCTAAAACCCACAACCTTTGTGGATAAAGGGCAAAGCTTATTAATGGTTACTCCCCAAAGGAATGTTTAATCTGTGGTAGTGTGTTATTAAAAATAAAAGAAGAAAGAAATGAAGAAAATATTCTGCTAAGGCAGTACTAATAGAAAAAATAGAATGAAATCTTTATTAGAATAACAGACTCGGAAGAAGGTAATGTGAATTCAAGGATATTCAATCAAATATAACAAATTATTAAGGATATTTAACTATATTCTTCAAAACACAGCAGTGTTTTCCCAACAGAGTTTTCACACACATCCTTTTGGCTCTCCCAGCACAAAGGTGTGTTTCTCCACTCAGGGTTCCACTCTCTGATCCTTTCAGAGGTGGCTTGGTTACTTCTCTGCTCCTACACTAGGCCACTGAGAAGCTAACCTTCTCCCAGAAAACCCTCTTTTGGATTACTGGGCATTCAGAGTTCTCTCTATAACTCTCACTGAAGGAAAATAGCTTTCAACCATGCTTCCAGTATACAGGCTTTCTTACTGTCTCACCCATAGCCCCTTCCTCTGAGCCAATCTGATTACACCACCCTCTGTTACTAGGGCTGCTCTGCTAGCCACACCTCCAGGCTATGTCACACATACCCCTAGAGGTTTGCAGGAACACGGTTTGCCAATTTTAGGGCAAAAAATATTTGAAGACATAGTGGTGTGGAGGAGCCAGTGTACCATAAAAATGACACTGGGAATAGATGCAGTCGTCATCCACTCCTGTTCTGAGCTATTCCCTCATATCTATGTGCAAAACCTCCAGGATGTGAGGTAACAGCACCCAAATTGGTGTCCTTAACAAGTGTCAGGCAGTGATTCAACTTGTGCAAATGAAGAATCTTTGAGGGCCTTCATAACAGACTAGTGGTTCAGGTAAAACACTGGCCCACCACCCTCATAGCAGTCTCCAAGTGAAGCTTGCTTGCTTGACTGAGGAAATACAACACCATATTTTGAGTAGATTTTCATAACCCTGTTCTCTGATCAAGCACGGGGTTTCAAAGCAGAAGATAAATATTGTATGTTATCAGTGCAGCCCATCCAGTGATATTTGTCGTGGCTTCACAAGAGTCAGTGTAGTGGTTTGAGCACTGGACTATAAATCTGGAGACCAGGGTTTAAATCCCTGCTCAGCCATAGAAACCCACTGGATGGCCTTGGGCAAGTCACATCCTCTCAGTCTCAGAGGAAGGCAAGGGCAACTGTCCTCTGATCCAAGTGATAGGTTCACCGTAAGGTCACCATAAGTCAGAAATTGCTTGAAGGCACACAACAAAATTCATTTTATTTCCTTGCTTTTTCCCTTTTGGCCTATCAGTTTCAACTAAGCATATTGACACAAGAGAACATATTGCTATATTCTGCTTGCTCAGCAGTAGCAAATTCCCTTCCTGAATACTGGTGCAACAATTGAGAGAGCCAAGCTGTAGCTTAAGGATTCTAGAGAATGTCTTGGTGGCCTTGCTGCTGGACAATCTAAATTGAAATATTTATTTATCTTTAGATTTCCATTCCTTCTTCCCATTTCTCAGTGACTTGGGGCTGGTCTGAAAGAGAAACCTTCAACTGAAATCAGATTAAATGGCTTCAAAGTTGACTGTCATGACCGTGTGTCAAATGTAATTGCTTCTCAAGTGCTCCTTATGATGGGTCCATCCTGAAGCAAAAAGGCAGTACTTTAAATGTTTGTAGGCAGGCTTTATAGCCTCATGCCTAGCTGAAAGCAAGCTCTTTGATTTCATACTTCTGGCAAAAATCTAATTCCCTAGGTGGAAGACAGTCTGTCTGAAACTGATGCACAAAAAACTATTCATCCTTAACATGTTGAGGATTAGATTTATGAATAGATTCTGATTTGGCAAATTTTCTTAAATATTTTTTTTGCTAGTTTATGATCACATTTAAATCAGTTTTAGTAAGTATTTTCTTTTCTTTCCCATCACTGCAACAAACAGCATTGATGGTGTATGTCAATGGGAGTCACATATTCAAATATAAATCATCATTCCAAAACTGTGACTGATGAATTCCTTTTCTTTATTTCCATTGGAGTAATACTTTTCTACTATGCAAGGTTATATACTTTGGGATCACAGAGTAATTGTACCCCTAGAGCATATCAGTTCAAATTATGCACAGGGCATTATGACATATGTCATATGAATTCCCTGGTCAAATGCTATCTAATGATGACCTGAGCTGGCTCAGGTTTCTCTTCTGCAAAAATTGCAAACTGTGATCCTCATTATAATTTATAATTAACAGGCAGCAATGACTTTACATTTGCAGTCATAGGCAGTCATGCTTTTACAGGAGGATCATGGAGACTTCACCAGCTTCACTGCAATAGTTGTGCCACTTCAATTAGCTTTGTGAGAGTCCTCTTGTGTCACATTTACTGAGACCCATATAAATTAACACTGCTACACTTCCTGAAGGTTCACAGCCATCACATATAATCTACTATTTACTGCTGCAAACCCAGAGACTTCAGTTAGCCACTATCACTGAGAATTCAGGGGAATTCCTATGCTACAGTTACTGAAGCTAAAACATGTGTGCTGTTTCATGTCCATACTATTCAAGGTGATTGGAGATTGGCTTAAATGCAAAAATTATGTACTACTTGCCCAGAAATGTTAAAATCCATCCCAAATCTTATCTGGAATAGATAGGAATTTAGTATGAAAAATGTATTTTTGAATATATTGACTACATACTACTGAAGAGAGGCATCAGGATGTAGTGGTTTGAGCATTGAGCTAGCACACTAGAGATTAGGGTTCTATTCCCTGCTCAGTCATGGAAACCCACTGGGTGACCTTGGATGTGCCACACACTCTCATCCTCAGAAAACTCTAGGGTCACCATAAGTCAGAAATGACTTGAAGGTGTACAACAACAACATACTACTCAGAGTGAAAAGGGTCAGTTAAGATACCATCACATAAAACAATAGCCATGAGAAAAGCAGCCATCACTGAATAAATCCAGTTCTAATAAGAATTTATGGCAAAACTGTACATAGAGGGGATTGTTCTTCCACTCATTATATGTTCACACATGCAGAGATATTCAAGAGAGAGACTTTTAACAATGACAGACCTGGAGTAAGCCATTGAAATAAGTCTTGGTTCTTGTAGAACAAGAGTACACTCTTCCAAAACTAAGCACAGTAGATATATAATTCAACTAAAACAAACCTTCTATCATAACATATTTTGTGAGGGTATACCATATTCACTGAACCCCCGTATGACAAGAAATAAGAATTTTTAGATCAATATTGTTAACAGATATGTTCTTTGTGCGCTATAGATATGATATGGAATCCTGTGGTGTGGCTAGTTTTAGGTTCAGCACTAGATGGTTTTTCAGTAGTAGAATTATCTTATTCCCAGAGACATTGATTTACTTGGTAGGCTATGGAGTTTGTGCAATCAAAGCTATCATGTAACTGAAACTACCATTTTATCTTATAACCACCCAACTGGCAACCAGTACTATCCACACAGAATGTAGCAAGCAGATTCTTGGCAGAATGTGAGGCCTTTAGTGTAGAGGGGCATGACATTCAGTCTTGTGGTGTTGCCTCTTGGAACTATTCAACGTCCTGAATCTATTTGGGTTTCTTCAGCCCACCGATAGGGAAGGCACCACTAAGTTCCATTTCACTTTGCTTTCCATTTCACTTCCCTTTCCTCTGCTAGCACTAGCTCTTCATGAATACCGCAATACTGATTACAATTCAGTGTTTCTAGCCATGGTTGATAACTTGACAGTCTCCTTCTGCTTCTCGTATGCTCTATCCATCAGCTGTTCCTTTCTGCATTTACAAGCACTATTGGAAGCCTCAGTTCCTATTGATTATTAATATACAGGTCTCATCTAAAAGATTTCACTTTTTTTAAAAAAAATGCACAATTTGTAAATCAAATGTATATCAACTTCCTAGTTCCAGTTGTTTGAACGAAGATAAGCTGTTATGGTAAGAAAGTATAATACTCATCTACCTCTAAAGGATAAAAACAGTACTAATCTAATTTCAGAGCACTGTTGATGAGAGTCTTTGCATGGACATTAATCAATATTAAATATGAGTTTTGTTAAATTCCATAAGTCCATTTCTCAGAGAATGCAGGGGTAATAGATTGATACCAACTAATATAGACCCACTGATTTCAGCAAGTCTCAATAACATATATTTATGTATGCTGAATATTCTTTTGGTAATCAGCTTGCCACCTAGTCTGTGTTTTCTTAGCATCCAGATGGCCATTCACATCAGGCCAAAAGTTACTATAGTTATGAATATAAATATTGCCTAGATAACCAATAATGTTTTCTGAAGTAGAAAACGTGCTTCTCCATTCTCTATGAACAGTGCACACACCTTAACAGTGTGCATTCATTTCAGGGCAAATGGAAAATTGATTTCCATTTGTTCAAAACCTATGTGGAGGGGAAAACAAATAGAACTTCTACTCAAAGTTCCATTCATGTCTACTTGCTTCTTGCAGGGTATGTTCCCTTGTGAAGAGGGGAGATGAATCAGCTGTCTTCAGCTGTCATTTTCTCCCACCTATTGTAACAATCTGGGATATTCCAGGGAAAGGGGATGTAAGTGGTGGTGACCATATTTTATTGTTCCTGGAACAATGCACTATAACATCTAAACTAAAGATGGAGAAACTAGGAACTTCATGCAATCTACCTTCACTCAATTTTGCCATGTTTCGCTCCTCATGTTGTTTTAATCCCATAGGAGGTTTTTGTTTTTTTTAACCACCCAGCAACTATATCAGAAGGTCTCAAAATATGGTGAATTTGTTTCCCATGGCCTCTGTGGGCAGCCTTTTTACACACACACACACACACACACACACACACACCTATCTCCTTAAAACTTCAGGAAAAAGGCAATGTCAAGGAAGTTCAAAGTGGTCCCTGAACTCTCAGGACTCATCTCCCCGATCTAGAATAGCAGCCGTTGCATATAGTAGCAAAAATAGTAATGAAAGGGAGAAGAAGAAAAAATGACAAGAAGAAAGTGGGTATCAAAACAAATAAAATCCCAATGAATAAAACATGAAACAAATGGGATTTTGGCAAATGAAGTATGAAGCAAGTGAAGCATTCAACATCAAAAAAGAGTAAAATCTCTGAACAAGAAAAATGCACTTGTCTGCACTAATTCATATTTGTCTCTTGAACTTTTAACTGACTTCCTAATCTCTGAGAATTTACTAGATTACTAGTTGGAGCCAATATTTACCACCTTTTGTGAATATCACTAGATGGAAGAATTTGATCTCCTTCGTATTCTTACTGGTGATCTAACTGTCCTCTGAAGATTCTATCTTGTGTTCTTATTGTTGCAAATTGTGTGTTGATTGGATTCTCCTTTGTAAATTCACATGTTCACCATTCATTTTGCATAAGCAAATGAAGTTCATAAGCATAAGCCTGTCAGAGGAAGCAATTCCTTATTTTTAAGACTATGAAACAAGATTGTATTTTCCCCAACTATCTTTCTCTTAGTAATGGCTATCTGTAACACATTGTTTAAATATCATATGATTCCTTATGCAGGACTATCTCACTGTTCAATTTTTTTTTATAAGACAAGACTTCAGTCAATCTAAAGCAGGAAACGTGATCTAAGAGGGTGATGGGAAGGATTCTTTTAACAACATCAAAATCAGTCCACTTGATTTCACACAGACTGAAGTGTTCTTCATGGGATTGGGAAGACCTTAATTACAGAGATACACATGGGCTATTTAACAGATGACTGCCACTATTCACCTTGATAGGATTAGTCACCTATTTGGTAGGTACCAACAAACTAGAGATCAGAGAGATAAAAGCTGACATCATAAATTATCAGTATGCTAGGTAAAATATCTTCACTAAGCCCATTGCAAAAAATATCTGGATCTACTTTACTTGGTCATTAACTGTTACATTCAGAGGTCCACCATCTCACTGATTCAGCTCATACACCCTCAATGTACAATCAGGTTCTAATGAAAACAAGATGACGAAGATAGTCAGAGAAACCCAAAAGCCAGGTAGAAAATGGAGTTCAATTTATTTAAAGAGTGTAACTAAATGCGATGAAGACTAACACAATTTCAGCTTATGGGTTTGGAAAGCCATAAAGACTGCATCAGCAGTTTGCAGTGTTCAATACAGCATTAAGAGAGCCAACAATTTGCTTAAATATGCCTGACACAGATGATATAGTGCTTAAAGGCCAATGGAGCGGCTTTATATTCAGTGCAAGCTCTGAAATGTAAATCAAGCTGCATTTTGTTATCATCCACTTTAGCTGCAGCGGCAGACCTGAAATTCCAAATTGCAAAATCTTGAAGAACTTCCCCCTCCCTTTTTCTTCATTGAAAGGGGACGAGGAAGTCCATAACTTTATAATAGCTACATTGTTGGAACAACCCAATTTAATAATAGACGGAATGTGGAATGAAAGTGGATAACGGATCATAATGAGATGGCACAACTGCTCTCGGAAGATATCTTTAGATGTATTATTGTAGCCAATGAAGATGAATCTTTTTTCTTGGCTTCTACAAGCCAAATCTTCAAATGGTATAAATCTGGATACCACTTCTATACCTTGCTAATATCTACGTAGGTTGAAGAAATTATCTGGCCTATAATGTCTAAAACTCTGCATTTCTTCCAACTAATTTGATACATTCATCATTCCTCTAAATGTATTCCTCATACATTTGCTAGGTAGTCAAATCTAATTGGTGTACAGTTTCTGTTCTGTTTCATGGTCAGATATCCAAATACTTGATTCCTGCCATATACTACAGGGTTTTCCCCCCTATTTTTTAAATGTATGTTCTTGCTTGGCCAAAGCCTCTGGGCTTCTAGAAGCAAAACTGAACAGATGATGAATTAATATGGGTGGGGGAGAGAGCTTATTTTATTGATGATTGCAGTTCTTTAGTTATTTTTTTTCCTCTGCAAGACAACACTTTTTAGCATTACTTATATTTATTCTGTATTTCCTCAGGGCACATTATAAAGTCAGTTTCTCTCTTCCTCCTTTCTCCATACTCACAACAACCCTGTGAGGTAGCTCAGAAAACCAAAAAGTGTTTGATCACTTCACCCACCACAGGAATATTTCCCACCATAGACCTGAAGTGGTTCTCTATGAAACAATCTTCAGTGTATTGAGGCCAAACAGAAACATTCTCCAGTAGTTTCTAGTGGGGGAGAAGTTACTTTCAAGAACATGTAACTGATTAGCACATTCATAAAAGCCAATTCCCTCTCACAACTAGGAGGACGTCATGGGGCATAATCTCAGCCTAGTTTCATCCTACTATTGTCTCTCCAATTGAAACGAAGTAACTAACAAGATGAAACCCTTTTACCCGATCACTACCTCTTATGGTCTGATAGCCTTAGCTAGTCTCTGCTTCAACATTTAGACAAAACATAGATGGTATCCATGTAAAGTATTGCTCTGTAGTAGCTGTTAGAGTTTTCTTTCCAGCACTGCCCAGCAATTTTCTCATATACTTCAAAGTTGCCACTTCTGGTCTGCCAGTGTCCACATTAGATTGCCCTTCTTGTTAACATGTAGGAGATGTGTGATCTTTAGTTAGGTGGGAGGGCTCAGAAGAATTTTCTGTCACATGAAACTATGGGTCTATTTCAACATAAGTAAGAATAAGTATGGTAACTGTTGGAAGCTCAAGGCTCTCTGACCTCACTGAACCTTTTTTTTTTCATGGTAAGGAACATTTTTTTCTTGTCCAAAAGAGTTAAGTCTACCTTAGTGTGACACAGCCAATGGATCATCAACCTTCCTTCATGTCATAAATGAAAACTGGGACATCGGTCAGCAACTACCATCAGAGTCAGATCAAAAGTGTGTAGCCAGACCAAAGTTATTAATAAGGAAAAACATACACAGAGAAACCTTGCCATTTATGCACTGAGTTTAGGAAAGCATGAATAAGGTTTTTTTTAAAAAAGCCCCAAATAAACACTTTCTGGTATATGCATGTACACACACTGTATGATCAACAATAAATGTATGATTATACATTATATATTCTAAAATAGAAATGCTTTTATTAGACCTGCTCAAAATTATAGCTTTTTCTCATATCCACTGTATCAGCTTAGCATTCATGCACAAATCTGCTGACCAATACACATCTTAATTAGATAAAATCTGAGTTTCCCAATAACAACACCAATGTGGCTACTTTGAGCCAATCATAGCTTCTTAGAATCATAGTGGATTGTGGATTGTTATTTTGCTTTTATATATATATGCTTTCATTTTTCTTATGTGTTCTTTTTTTGTTTTGCTTGTGTTTTGTGCTTTAATTCAATTTTTAAAAAAATTAAAAAAGAATCATAGTATCATAGAATCATAGAGCTGAAAGAGACCACAAGGGCCATCCAGTCCAACTCCCTGTCAAGAAGGAATACGTGATCAAACCACGCCTGAAAGATAACCATCCAGCTTCTCTTTAAAAACCTCCAAAGAAGGAGACTCCATCACTCTTTTGAAGCAGCATATTTCACTGTCAAACATCTCTTTCCATCAGCAAGTTCTTCCTAATATTAAGGTTGAATCTCTTTTCCTGCAGCTTGAAGCTGTTACTCCATGTGCTAGTCTCTGGAGCAGCAGAAAGTGAGCTTGCTTCATCCTCCACACAACATCCTTCAAAATATTTAAACATAACTGTCATACCACCTCTCAACCTTCTCTTCTCCAGCTAAACATACACAGCTCCTAAGCTGCTCCTCATAAAGCACCGTTCCCAGGTCTTATGAATTGCCTAGAATTGCTTTGGCCTTTTTTAGCTGCTGCATCACACTGTTGACTCTTGTTCAGCTTGTTATCTACTAAGATTCCAAGTTCCCTTTTGCATGTACTGTGGTCAAACCAATTCTCACCAATCCTATATCTGTGCATTTCATTTTGTTTGCCTTAGTGTAATACCTTTCATTTCTCCATGCTGAAATTCATCTTGTTAGTTTTGGTCCATCTCTCTAATCTGTAAAGGTCATTTGATCTTGTTGTCTGAGGGATTGCTACCCCTCCAAATTTGGTGTCATCTGCAAATTTGATAAGAATGCCATCTACTTCAGCATCCAAGTCATTGTTAAAGATTATGAATAGCACTGGGCACATGAAAGAATCCTGTGGAACCTCACTAGTCACTTTTCTCCAGGATAAAGAGGAGCCATTGGTGAGCATCCTTTCCATTCAATAGGTCAACCAATTACAAATCCACATAGCAGTAGCATTGTTTAACCCACATTTTACTAAGCAAGAATATTTGTTTGCAAGAATATAATGGGTGGACTTTGTCAAAAGCCTTACTGAAATCAAGATATGTTACACCCATAGCATTCTCATCTATCAAGCTTGTAACTCCATCAAAAAGAAAGAGATAAGGTTAGCCTGTCATGACTTCGTTTTAAGAAACCCATGTTGACTTTTAGTGATCCTGGCATTCCTTTCTAAGTGCGTACAGATTGTCTCGTTAATGATCTGCTCTAGAATCTTTCCTAGTATTGATGTCAGGCTGTCTGGGTTGTAATTGTTTGGGTCCTCTTAACCTTTTTGAAGATGGGGATAACACTTGTTCTCATTCAATCTGCTGGGACTTCTTCTGTTCTCCAGGAATTTTTAAGGATTATTGTCAGTGGTTCTGAGATTGCTTCTGATAGTTCTTTTAATAACCTTGGATGTAGTTCATCTGGCCCTGGAGACTTAAATTCATTTAGAATAGCCATGTATTTCTGCACTACCTGTTTACCAGTACGAAACTGTGTTTCCTCTATTGTATCATCTGCTCCATTTTCCCCAGGTCAAACATTGTTTTCCTTTTGGGAGAAGACTGAGACAAAGAAGGCCATTTCTCTGTCCCCTGTTAGCATTTTGTCATCTTCTATTGTAGTGGTCCTACCATTTCCTTGTTTTTTCTTTTGGTACAGACTTAAGCAAAATAATCCTTTTTATTCGTCTCACTAAGTGTCAATTCTGAACCATTACTAAGAAGGCCCGGCTACAATTGAGCCCGCACGGCGTTAAGTTTGGCACACGCTCATTGTGCATAGGGGCAGCCTCCACTGCAGCAATGATGAGCATGAGCAAGGATGGCATAGGAGGATTGGTAGGTGGGAGTCCTTGGCGTTCCGACACTATGTCAGGCCAATTGACCTGCATTAACATTCTGGTTCCTTTCAGATTGACCTGCTTTGGAAAGGTGGAAGCGAGTTGATCTGTGGCTACAGCTTCATCTTCTGGGCAAAGCAGTATGCTCGCAAGGGTTATATGGGCCCGAACCCGGGATTGGGTGATTGGGCATCCATACGCTGGCTTGGCAAGAGTGGCCACAGTGGCATGGCTTGCTACCTATGTTGCTCAGGGAGTGCAGTGGGCCTCCCCTGGATGTACTGGTCATTCACCTGGCTGGTAATGACCTTGGACTGCTGAAAGGAAAGGCCTTGGTATACAGGCCTGTCAGGTTATGCGGCCTATCCAAGATACGTGGCCTCACGCTAGTATTGTTTGGTCTGCATCGGTTCAAAGCCGAATATGGGAGGGGGTGCTGACCCTCGACACAGAGAAGCGCCCGCAGATGGGCGAACAGGGTGATTCGCTTTGCCTTGAGACAGGGCTTGGGGCTATTGCATCCCTTGCACTGATATCGCTAAGGGGGTGGGGGGATAAGGACTAAGCAGACGCTTGCCCTTATCCGTGGCCGGCATGGGGGGGTCTTTAGGTTCGGCGTGTACCTATGGCACCCCTTTTGGGGTGTAGGATAAATCCTATCCTTGAGGAGGGCCCTGGGATCACCCCACTTGCTATGCAGCGGGGGGTGGGGCCTTGGGGCTCACCTTCCAGACAAGGGCTGGCCAAAAGTCATCATGCAACTTCAGCGGTTGGCTTTGGGGCCTGGTATTTCGCCCAACGGGCTAGGGGAGATGGTCGGGAGCTGCCTCTTGACCCTAGTCCGAAGATGCTGTTGACCCCCCCTATCTCTTCAGGTCATAAAATGCAAGTTCAAGTTCACGGTCAAGTTTAAGATCAAGTTTAAGTTCATGTTTAAGTTCACCCCTTTATGTTAATTAGGCATATTAATAAATTGCCCTAGTTCAACCCAAGCTCTGTCTGCGATCTCGTTATTTCGTGGGTTGGGCGGCAATTCGTCCCACACCGCCCGAGTAGCACGGGTGGCGGGGGGGACGGCCTTTGCCGCCCTCCCGCGAGACGAGATCGTTTGCGGGGGCCGATGGAAGGGGGCGGGGCAGAGCATAATATTTAAGGCCGCCCGCCCCTCTCTCTCGGCCTCTCTTCAGATCCAGGCGACCCACCCTCCCTCCCGATGGTTTCAGTGTAAGATAGCTGGTCGCTTCGGGGCCGGGTAGGAATTTTTTCCCCCTATATGGGGGGTTTTTTCGCCTACCCTACACTGCGCCTAGGGCGGGGTAATTGGCTTTGCAGGGTGGTGTCTTAATTTGGTATTAATTAGGTCTCCACTGTATTGGCCGGCATGGGGGGGGGTCTTTAGGTTCGGCGTGTACCTATGGCACCCCTTTTGGGGTGTAGGATAAATCCTATCCTTGAGGAGGGCCCTGGGATCACCCCACTTGCTATGCAGCGGGGGGTGGGGCCTTGGGGCTCACCTTCCAGACAAGGGCTGGCCAAAAGTCATCATGCAACTTCAGCGGTTGGCTTTGGGGCCTGGTATTTCGCCCAACGGGCTAGGGGAGATGGTCGGGAGCTGCCTCTTGACCCTAGTCCGAAGATGCTGTTGACCCCCCCTATCTCTTCAGGTCATAAAATGCAAGTTCAAGTTCACGGTCAAGTTTAAGATCAAGTTTAAGTTCATGTTTAAATTCACCCCTTTATGTTAATTAGGCATATTAATAAATTGCCCTAGTTCAACCCAAGCTCTGTCTGCGATCTCGTTATTTCGTGGGTTGGGCGGCAATTGTTTTTAACCTCTCTAGCAACCCTAAGCTCATTCTGTGCTTTCGCTATTCTGGCTTTCTCCCTACAGTTAGTGGCTAATCATTTGAATTCCTCTTTAAAGATTTCCAATTTTCCAGTTCTTATACATGTCCATTTTAAATCTTAGCATAATTGAAAGGTTTTTAGACATGTATCCCAGTTTTTTTGGACACCTCTCATTTTTCCTCCTCAGCATTTGACATTGTGACTTACGTTCTCACTTTTATGATACTCCCATCCGTCATGAACTCCCTTCTTTTTTTGTATTCCTGACGATAGGATCGCACTCAGTATTTCCTTAAGTTTACTGAAATCAGCTTTCTTAAAGACCTAGAATATGTGTCTGACTACACTTTCTGCTGTACAACAACCTCCAGGAAAACATGGTTACTTCCACCTAAGGATCCCAATACTTCCACCCCGTTAACCAGGCTGTCACTGTTGTTTAGGATCAGAGCTAAAATAGCTGATCTCTTTGTTGCCTCTTCCACTTTTTGACAATGAAATTGTCTGCAAGGGAAGCAAGGATTTGTCTGACTTTGTATTCTTGGCAGAATTTGACTTCCAACAAATATAGGATAGTTGAATTGTCCCATCTCTTTTTTCTGAATGTTTGATTGTCTGTTTCAGGAAGGCATCATCCAAGTCTTAGTCTGGCTTGGAGGTCCATAGTAGACCCTTTATAGACAATGACATCACTATTGTTTCTCTTACCCTTAATTTTAATCAAATGCTTTCAACATGGCTTCCAGGATTTAAATCATGGCTCTCTTCACAGGAGTAAACATCTTTGACATACTTCCCTCCTCCTTTCCTGTTTGGCCTGTTTCTTTGAAATAGGTTATACCCTTCTATTACTACATTCCAGTCATGAAACTCATCCCATCAGGTTTCAGTAATGCCCATTATATCATATTTACTTTGCCATGTGAAGAATTCAAGTTCATCTTGTTTATTTCCCATGCTCTGTGGATTAGTGTAGAGACATCTAAGACATCTTAGCTGCTTATTTAAGTTTTTTCCCCTCCCACTGTTGGATTCTTGTACTATTCACCTAGTTCTCCCTATAATATTTGGACTATTATCTCAAGCACTTGGTCAACACCTGCCCTCCAAAATACTGTCTCGCTCATATCTCAGTTTAAAGTCCTCCTGATCAGGTTTCTGAAACTCTTAGCAACAATGTTCTTGCCAACTGCTATGAGATGCAGTCCATCACTAGCCAGAAGTCCATCTTCCTGAAACCACAGACTATGGTCCAACAAGCCAAACCGTTCCTGGCTGCACCACCTGCAGAGCTAGTTATTCGTGTCCACTGTTTTCATCCCCTTCCTGGGCTGTGTCCTTCAACTAGAAGAAGAGACAAAATGACAATCTATACATCAAGATTCTTAGCCCAACCTATTTCATAAGGTTCTTAGAATAAAAACTGTTTGAGTACAGGAAATAATGTGCAATGTTTTCAGCTCGAGGAGATAAATGAAAGTTAATTAGTCATGAAAAATATAGTAGGGGAAAAAACTTAATTGTCATACAGAAATACTTGCATTCCAAGTGCCTTTTGGAATGTCTCATGCAACAATCCTATACTTATTTATTTAGAACTAACTCACTGAAATAACTGAGCCTAAAATCTGAGTTGGTATGTGTATGATTGCATTGTGCATGGAACATTGTTCTGCAGGAGGGAAAAACTTCTTGAAGTAAGTAGACAATAGATTCTTTACCAATGTTTTCCATCTATAAATTACAGGTTGCTGGTTTTCTTTTTTTCCTGTGCCACAGTGCAGCCCTGGGATGTACAAAAGATTAATAAATCAAAAGGAAGGTGACAAGAAGAAAACCAGTAAAATGAAGCTTTAAAATTTAATGTTTGCATAAATTCAAACAAAAATTAGAATTGAAAGGAGATAAAAATATATTTCATTCAGAAATAATTCTCTACAATATTGATCCTATTTTAGGAAAATTAGAGGTCGTTGGGGAGAATCCATGTGTCTGCAAAAAAGAGACTGCGAATGCGAATTCCTAGGGTTCTGTAATTCCAAGGTCATCTCCTCAAGGAAATCCCCTTTTGACTGGCAGGGCTCTGTTTTCTCCTGCTTTTTACAAGATGGGCTTATTCATTTTTCCCCCTCAAGAAGCAATCTGGAGTCACACAGCACAGAATGTTCTCTACCAAAGCTGAGATAGGCTGTAACATTTTGTTTTTGCCAGAGTCTACTGGGAATGGTAAGACTCTGTCCCTTCTCTGCTCTCTCTACTGATGAATTAATGGAGTGCAAAAGTACTTTTCCACTTTGATCTCTGCTCGCAGCAATTGAAGTAAGCAAAAAATTAAGGGAGAAAGTATAAAGAAGAGAGAGGAACCAGGACATTTTAAAAGTGGCTAAGAAAATGAGATGGCACAGGATTAAGCAGGCTCAGGCTTGTCAAACTGGAACAACTGGAACCTTTTAAACATGAAAAAGTTTACTGCCCTATGATCAGGGTTAGCCTCTCAGTTTTTTTAGTCCATTTGCCTTCAGTTTCCCTTGTTTCCTTAAGGTAAAAGAAAGGTCTTGCCCAGGCTTTCTCTAGCCTTCTCTTCTTAAAAATGTTCCCTTTGAAGATGTCATAGCTGGTGTCTGGCTGCCAACCTGTCCCCTCTGCCACTCCTGGCTACTTGTTCTCCATCCACTATGGCCCTGTTTACGTGACATCACTGGGCACTGCTGGCAATAACATGTCACAAGGAAGCTGTGCCTGAGCTGAGCTGAGAGTTGATAGGAAACCAGTGGTCTTCCTCATCACAGTGAGTAATGATAATAATAATTATAGAAAATTATAATAAATAGCCCTAGAAAAGCAAGTTATGTCAAAGCAGCACATCAGTCTGGTATCTAGAAATGAAATTATGGGCTTTTAGATAGAGGGCAATTTATGTCATCCATCAAGAGAAAGGGAGATGGTACTGGTTGTAATACAGCATCATATCCAAATGTTTCCTTCTCCAGCACAACCTGTAGTCTATTGTGGTTTTTTTAAATCTTACTTCTTTTTTTCCTGTTCAAATCACTGCCTATTTTACTTTCTTTTTACTTTCTTCTATTTCAGTGTCCAAGTAAATCTAAACATGCAATAAAGTTTTTGAATCCAGCAATCAAGTTCCTTAACAAGATGTTTTGTTTACATTGCGACTAGTCTTTGAAGCTTTAAAACACAAAAACCATAAAAATCAACACAAATATACATTGTGGGTCTTCCTATTACTTTTCAAGAGGCAGCATGATGTAGTGGTTTGAGAGCTGGACTACAACCCTAGAGACCAGGGTTCTAATTTCCCATTCAGCCATGGAAACCCTCGGGTGTCCTTGAGCATGTCACATACTCTCAGCCCCAGAAACCCCAGTGATATGTTTGCCTTAGGGTCACCATAAGTCAGAAACAATTTGAAGCACACACAACAACAACTATTACTTTTCAGTAATTGGGGAAAAACATGGCGGAATAGGAGGAGGATGCTGCCTTTAGAGCTCCAGCATTTTACTTTTTAATAAGGTTTTATCAGTTTTACTATAAACCCAAACTGCCTTGTTGCTAAATTTTGCTTAAGGTTTAAAATGTTGCTATAACCCTATTTTATTTGTTAGCCTCTCTTTTGCCCTCAGCATTTTTAACTTTTAACCTCAGTTTGCAATATGAAGCTACAGAAACGTCAGCATTCTAAGGCTAATACCGACTTAGGCAACAAACCTTCTAAACAGACAAAAATAGACTCTCTTTTTGCAAATAGGCAAATGCCCTCTGTCTAACAGACCGATTTAGAATTAAACAACAGATATGTGACTTTGGAATCTTTGCAGGTTGAAGCACTTACATTAGATAATGTTTGCATAGAGAATGCGGGAGTCTCGGTTTTTCCTTCTAGTAATGGTGGTTGCTCCGAGGGATCACCATCCAAATGTCCTTGGAAGGAACTTTTGGCAAGAGAGGCGTTTCTAATCTCTAAGACTTTTGAATTGTTGCTGACTAGTTGTATTTCTATCAACAATAGAATAGAGGTATTAACAGAACAATTTTATAAGGAGGAGGTTTCTACTCATTCTAATAATAGGACTGCTTTTCAGGCTACTTCACCATTTGTTTACCCTAATTGCATTGAATATCCCTCGGCTTTGACATTACAAGCATCTCAAGTGATGATTGCAGCTGGGAACAACCCTATGAATAAAGGCAAGTGGTCAAATTTTTATAATATCAAGATCTCTTTAAGTAAATTGTTGAGGTGTGAGCCCAGAAGGATTAGGTTAAAGTCCTTTCAGTTTCTTCCTAACTTGGGACTCTATCAAAGACTGATTATGTCCTTCGATTCTACCTCAGGCCCTACTTTGTTGTTTGCTAAAAAGAACTTTTTGGCGAAAAAGTATGATATTCACTGCTCTAGGGTCTTTAAGAATAATGTGATTAATACGTTGGTGGCCTATAAGGAGGGAATACTCGAAGGAGTAGGTTCGGATCATTGTGTATTTTCAACCTGGAGCAGGCCCAATAATGTAGATGAACTTACTCAACTTAAAGAGGAATAGAACAGTTTGAAACAGGCAATAGAAAGAATTAACAATAGCCAACATTTAATGGCGACTTCTTTTGAAACAGAGACAACCAGACAATTAAATGACAATTTTGGTGGGTCCTCTAAACCAGTTTCTGCTACCAAAGGACAACTTTTGGATTGCTCAGTCCAGCCATTTGTGTCAATGGAGGATGGGGCGAAAGGGATGATGCACTCAAAATCGACATGTCATCGCTTCCTGTTAACCCCACCCAGACCTGTACAGCACATTTGCCATCTAGTGCTTATTTTTTCCTAAGGTGAAACCTGCAGGTGAGGATTCTCTACTTCTACTAGATTATGAGATTGATGTGACATCTGGAAAACTGGGGAAATGCCTGCTGAGCAAGTACAGGGAAAATCCTGGGCTAGGGAATTGGAAGAATTAACCTCTGAGCATCCGTATATTATTGGCACCCCGCAAGATGAGACACCAACGATGGATCTTTTGCAGGTCACTGGTGCTGTTCCTGAGTTTAAGTCCGTGGAGGAGCAGGCTTTGCAGGGCTTACAGGATCTTTCAGCTGCCAATCAAATAATGGTAACTGCTCAGCTGGAGGATACAACAATTAAATTCTGAAGGGTAATTCAATCTCAGCCAGAAACTGATCCATCTACTTCTATCCTGGCTGATGACCCTGCCTGCTCTAACATGAACGGTTGTGTTCAAACTGAGGAAGCATTTTTTTCTGCAATTTCATCAGATCCGGTTCAGTGACTAGAAGGGGGTAGCCCAGGACTGTCACTCCTTTCTTGGAATATAGCTGGGTGGCTGAGTAAAAACTCAGATATGGACTTTATTGACTATATTGGTAGATTTGACATTGTATGTCTACAAGAAACATGGTGCCCATACAATATCCTATTGCCAGGATTTGTATCCTTCTGTGTACCCACATGTAGATCCTCCAATTGGGGTAGACATAAGTGGGGGTTGGTCATACTTCTAAAACTTTCCAGTTGTTCCAAATATACAATATTGCCACCCTGTGTACCAATAGCGCAGGCTCTCTCTTTGCAAATAAGAAATGACAAGATAGTTTTGCTTAATATTTATATTCCCCCTACTACTAAAGAGCCTAATCTAGCCACTTACTGGGATCAACTATTTAGCTATGTTGAAGATATCACCAATGGGTACGTTTCTTCGAGGTGCATTTTATTGGGTGATTTCAACGCAAGAATTGGGCCCTCTAATGATGTTCTTTGTGAACATCTCATGATTGATCCAGACTTGCCACCCTTTCCCTTAAATCTTCCCCATGTTGGCAAGGATCTAAAAGTTAATAATAATGGGTCATTCCTGATCAATCTTTGTATTAGCAACACCTTTTTAATATTAAATGGCTCTGAAGGGTTCCCAAAAACTGATGGTTTTACATATATTTCACCCATTGGGAAAAGTACTATTGATTATGTAATAATCAGTCCTGAGTTGTTGAGTCTAATTGCCGATTTTGATATCTGTCATAGGACAGAAAGTGACCATCTACCTCTATGTGTTTCCCTTAATCTATCTGAGTCAGTGCTTTCACCTTTTAGGAATGATTTGACTCTCCATAGATATGAGAGAATGAAGCGTATCCGTTGGGATCCTAAAATGGAAGATTTTATTAGAAATAGTTTTAAGGACGTACGGGTTTTAAATTGTTTTAATGTTTTAACTATTAGCACTAGGATAGACGATGCCTTGTCGGCATATAAGGATATTGTGACTATTTTTCAAAATAAGGCCTCTTATCCCCCTAAACATATGAAAGGCAGAAGAACATGGTTTGACAAAAGTTGTCTTATTTAGAAACAAAAGTTAAGACAAATGTTCCATCAGGCTTTGGCCAATCCGGTGGTTAATCTTGGGCCCTATTACAAGGCCCGTAAAGAATATTCTAAATTGGTGGCGGGTAAAAGAAAGGTATTTTTCCAGCAAAATTGGATGTCTCTGGATAATGCTTTGAAATCCAAAGATGCGAAAACCTTTTGGGTGGCGGTTAGGAAACATATGAAGAATGAGAACTCTATGATCTCTCCTACTATACCCCCCTGGACTTGGGTTTTTTATTTTACCGATAAAATGAGAACCCAAACATCTGAGGGTAATCCACTAATAAAAAAACCCTCCTAATTTATGGAGCTCAGTTTCAGCTGACGAGGTGCATCAATTGATCCTTAAACTAAAATCTGGTAAATCCCAAGGATACGATGGCCTCCCGGCAGAAATTTTGAAATATCACCCCGAACAATGGACAAAGACATTGACTAATTTATTTACTCTTGTAAATAACTCTGGTGAGATTCCAGCCAACTGGAAGGATTCCATCATAATTCCTATCTTTAAAAGGGGGGATAGATGGAACCCTGGCAATTATCACCCATTATCTTCTTTTGGTAGTGGGCAAACTTCGTGCCAGTTATTTGGATCTGAAATTATTGAGTTGAATGAATGCCCAGGCTTTGATTGGTCCGTAGCAAGCGGGATTTAGAAGACACATGTCTACTGAGGATCATATAATAGTGCTCTCATTCCTTGTAAATAAATACCTGTCGCGCCCTAAAGGCAAACTGTACATAGTTTTTATTGATCTGAAAGCTGCTTTTGATTCAATTCACCAGCCCTTAATATGGGACAAGCTTGGTAAGTTTAATATAGATCCCCAACTGTTTTTTCTTTTAAGCCAACTTCATACAGATAATCAGTGCAGAGTGAAATTTTCTGAAACCAGCTTATTAACAGAGCCTATCTACTCAGGCGTAGGAGTTAGACAAGGATGTGTGCTGGCTCCTCACCTATTTAAACTATTTGTGGATGATCTACCTGCCTTTATGGCCACAGTAGATTTGCACCCACCTTCGCTGGGTAATTGGCCACTATTTGTACTTCAGTATGCTGATGATATGTTGTTACTCTCCTTGTCTGAGGTGGGTTTGGTAAGAGCCCTGAAAAGATTTTTTTAATATTGCGATCAATTTCACCTGCAGGTAAATTCTGATAAATCCAGAATACTGGTATTTTCTAAGAGATTTGTCCCAAGAATGTGGAAGGTTGGTAACCAGACAATCGAACAGATCAAGAAGTATGTTTACCTTGGTGTCCTTTTCCATTTTAACAGGCACTGGTGCAAACAGAGAGATAAGGTAATTCTGGCAGGGAAAAGAGCTTTGCCTGTTGTACAATTTTTCTACTATAAAAAAGGCAACTAGGATATCCTGGTGGCCTTAAAAATTTATAAAACCAAATTAAGACCACAATTACTTTATAGTATATTCACCTGGATTCCAACCTTTAATAAGGAGATTGAACGATTGCAGACACTTTTTTTCAGGAGAATATTATCTGTTCCCCCATGTGTATACCATCTGACTCTTTATGCAGAATTGGGCTTGAATTCTCTTGAAAGTGAAGCTTGGCTGATGACTTATAGGTCTTGGTTTAATATTCATTTTAGGCCTAATAGATCTGGCCTTTTATATTTCCTTCAATCTGACATTTACTACACCAGGTGGGTTACATTTTATGAAAGCAAAATAATGTCTATAGGTTTAAATATGGATTCTCTCCTCTTATCAACCGAAAAGGAGTGTCTTGAAACTATCAGGGCCTGCCTTGCGGAGAGGGAATATCAGTTGTCATATCCAACACCTCCTAGAGTTTGTTCCCCATCGATGCACAGTATTCCTCCCTTGCAGGGTAGGATTCTGGGTTATTTTCAAACTCTCTCATTGTTGGTGTCAAGGAAGGCCTTTCTACTTGCAAGGATGAATGTACATCCCTCAATTGTGACTAAGGGTAGATATCTACAGACCCTTTTTCTGAATCGTATATGCCATTGTGGTCAAGCTCCTGACGTTCTCCATCATATTGTATTGTTCTGCCCATTGCATATAATTCCAAGGAAAAAGTTGTTAAGGAGGTTATTGGAAAGGAATATCTGTTTGGATAGGTTATCAGTGGAATACTTATTGGAAGATCAGAATCCGCATATTACTAGGCTAATGGCCAACTTTCTGGTGGAGGCAACAAACTTATGGCTTAAATTTTCTAAAAATGATTGTTGAAGTTTTATTGTAAATGTATATGTTGTAGTATGCCTAATAAAGGTTAATCAGAATCAGAATCAGTAATTCCAACGCTTGAATAATACACTTCTTTTTACAAATGGCTCAATTTGTCTGTGAGATAGCTGGTTGGAAAGAAAGACTCTTTGATGTGCTAGTGGGAAGCTAGCATATCAAAAGCTTTGCTCTTTGATGGTTAGCTTTCTATGTGCTGGACATAATTCAGAATAACTATTCAACCATTGCTTGCACATGTTTTATTGAGGGCAGAGTTGTGTGAACACTTATAATGCATGGGGTTAACTCTACCACAAGGTAGAGTGAGTCAACTGGCTCAGGTGGCAGATGTTTGGAGGTGTAGGTGCTCTCTTTCTCTGCTGCTTCACATCCATTAAACTAATCTGTTGCCCTCAGATGTGATGGGGGATTCTATTTTGTCACCAGTGTTGAGGTAAGAGTAAACTGCCAGGTGAGATAGCTTTTGTTATGTAGAGGTCTCTTTCTCTCTCACACTGTGTGCATACAACAGTGCTCTCTTGTCCTTTTCCTTTGCTAGAAAAATTTCTTGGTGTAGTCCTGACAGTCTGCATGGCTCAAATCTGTACAAGATCTCCAAATGCAGAAAGATTGGGTACTGAGGAATCAAAATTGTCTTTCTGTGCTCACAAACTCAGGTAACCAATTAAATCCAGTTTGTCATATTTCTGAGTAAGTATGGGATTAAAGATTATATCTTCCATTAGTTTGTGTTGGCAAATCAAAATCACGTACATTTCAGCTACTTTTTTGCACTTGTATCTATGCTGCTTGTGCAGTATGAGATGTGAGTGTGTGTGTGCATGTGTGCGTAGCTGACACAAGAAAAATGTTGAGGGGGGAGGGGGAGAGAGAGATGAGGGAGGGAGAGCAGATTCCTGCTAGACCCCTGAAAAGCATGCCTGTGCTTAGATTTCAGGCACACCTTCAGTGAAAAAGCACAAGTAAACATCAGAAATAATGGCCAGAAGTGAAGTACTCCACTAAAAGCAGACAGCAGTAGCATGGTGGGCAGGCTGTAATAGCAACTGGAAGAGACAGGCAGGTGGGGTGAGATCAGCTACTAAATGTAGCAGAAGAACACAACCTAAACAAGATAACTGTGCATGCTTCTCCAACTCCCACCACAGTAAATGGCAGGTACTGGAGAGGTTTTTGCATTGGATTGGAAAGGAGAGCTGTCATTGAAAAAAGTACAGGCCCCATCTTCCTCCTTTCCATCACACCACAATGGTGTCTTCTTATATGGTGCTCTTAAGGGTATATTACCTCCCTTTACTTCATCCAGATCAGTCTGAATTGGGCTGATCCTATCCAGATCCAAATAAGAGCTTCATGATCCCATCTGCTTTGGATCTAATCCAAATCTGTACAACTTGGTCTAGTGCAGTTCAGACTTTGTACAAATTACAGCTCTACAACCTAGAAGAAAATCCTACACAATCTAATTTTTGTCAAAAGTTAATCTCATCACGTTTAATGGGAGTTCATTCCCAGCCAAGTGCACATATAGGATGGTATCAGCAATTAATTCTTGTGACAGCCCTTTCTGTATTCATAAGTGGCTAAGTTTTTACATAGGATAGCACACTTTGCCTAAAAACTCTAACCATTTACAAAGGCAATTGGTGGTGAGGCAATCTTAAAAAGTAAGAGAACAATGCTTAATAGCTACATGACTAATGGACATTTTCAGCTAGGGCAGAATAGGCTGGATGACAAAGGAGCATTGGCGGTAGTTGGGGTAAGGGAGCCTTAATGCTCTGATCATTTATTTATTCATGTATGTATTGATCTCTTTTAAAAAAAATCCAAAGTTTCATATGTCTAGTAACTGTAAATTCTAGACTCCATGTCAGTTCATTCTGTTATGAATTATGCATGTACATATTCCTGATGCTGTCATATAGGAAAGGTATCAAAATATTTTTGCTTTTAATCTCTTTTGGGCAAAGTATAGCTGTTCGGAAGATCTTTCTTTTCCCAGTTGTCTTATGGCTACCAAGCAGGACCAACATTGCTGTGTTGTTCATAGCAAGTAACTAAATAGGCAGTTCTCTACAAACATACTTTGGAGTAAATTCCATTGGATAGGATTGATCAAAGCTTATTTATGACTAAGCCTGAAAAGAATTGTACTATAAAGCTCCACTTGCCTACTTGACATTATAGTCCACTGAGCACAAGGGGATTTCCAGGTAAGAATGTTTAGGATTTATTCTGCCTTGCAGTAATCAGCCACATAGTTTGATGGCACCTAGTGGTTCCCATGGAGCAACAGATCCATTCCAGGTTTTATCTTTACTTTAAATGAACTATCCAAGGAGCCAAACACTACCCTCAAAATAAGTTCAGCACCTTGGATAGCTCATTTAAAGCTCCAGATGAATTCACTGCCCACTGTCATGGGAGCCACTAGTTACCAGTGAAGCAATCTGAAAAGAATTTATACACGATGTACTGTTTCTGTTTGTACTATTTGTTTGAAGTGGGAACAGCATATTTAAATGCTTTCAAAGATTAATTGTGAAAGAATTATAGTGCTATTTTAGTCTCAGGAAAATCAGCAAGGTCAGCTTGTTCTGAAAGTGTCCCTCTCATATTTGTAAGATACCTTTTTCAAGAACAGAGTCACAAGAACCTGTCTTTTACATGGCATCTTCGAATCCTTGCTCCTGCGAGCAAGGATCCCCCAGCTTAGTTTTAGGTGGATATATACACACAACTGTTTAGAGTTTTCATTTTCAAAATGCCCTGTCCCAAAGGCTTAGGAGGGGCACCAGCTTTCAATAAAGATACAAAAAGGTTAATCTAACATAATCCCATACATGTTTAATCTGCAAATACAACTTTGTGTCCACTATGGGCTTTCTTTCTGAAACCGCTTTCTCTCAGGCACTTTCACTTTCCTGTTCATATTATACCCTCAGAAATAACCAAGAATTCATCACTGTCTCTCACACACAGGTAGGCTTTAAGAGTCACCTGGCTTCCCACATGTTTCTTGCTGCTGGGCTGATCTCTTTCCTTCCATGGCTGGTGCTGCATAACCTCCTTTCTTTCCTACGTCATGTGCAGAGCAATCCTCCTCCTCCTCTGTTTAACATGCCCAATAATCTGCCTGCAAATGCACCCCTTGCCCTAACAGAATGATCCCTGTCACCTTAACCTCAGGCATAATATCACATGACGGGAGATTACATGATTAAGATGTTTCAGTCTTGTTGTTGCCGGTTTTAAAACATTCAAGCTTTCCCCGTTCCCCCGTAGCATGACATCAGCCATTACAGTAACCTCATAGATAAGCATGTTCCCTTCTTTTTTCAATTTCTTCAGCAATTTCCCCCCCTATAAGCTTCTGATTGCTGAACGTCATCTCTTTGCTAGTCTGTTTGCTTTGAGCATGTTTCCTTATACTTTTCTTTTTCATTGCTATCCCAAGAAATGCTTCAGATTGCAAAGAAGTGTCCTTTATACTACACACATATGTGATATGGAGTGCAGTGGAAGCATACATAGTTTCAGAAGGAATTGGAATAAAGAGACAGATGTAAAGTCCTGGGGTTAAAAAGGCGCAACCTAAGAAAGCACACAACTGGCAGTTTACAAGACCAAGACTTTACTTTCCCAATCATTGCCTTCCCATCTGCCCATGAATTTCTTCAGGAAGAAAAAAATGGCTTAATGCATAAATAATAAATAAAACCGAACTGGAGCCAATGAATGAAGTCACATCATATACCTATCCTTTTGTGCTTCTGGATCTTAGCAAAAATGCATGATAAAGGAACTCTTACCCCCACTGACGCCCATTTATTCTTATTTGCTTCTTTCCATCACTTTTTTCAAGATGAATTTAAATTCAGGATGAATGCAACACTTTCAGTTTGGCCTTTTTCCTGAAACAGATGTACAGAAAGATACATTCTGCCTCCATATTAAACAGAACACACTTGGTCTCAGTGAAGACATGTATATCCAAATGAGACCTGGAAATGAGCAGGGCAGAAGGAAAAACAGTGTTTTTCCAGCTTCTCTAGTGCTCTCAAAACATCAAATCTTTTTTATTCTATATGAAATTATAGCCTCCTATGCAACCTTAAAATTTATAGGATCTGGAAAAAGAATGTAGTCACTGGAACTCACATTGTATTCTCATTGTATTGCTTTGGTCAAGCAGAATTATTTCCCTTACAGATCGAAGGCTTGGTTTTGGAAATCTCTCCTTTCTCCAAGTGCCTCTTTGCCTGCAGATATAAGGCTGCCTTCTGGTTTTATCAAAGAGGCTGGCAGTAAAGTCATTTACTGGCTTGAACTCTTTTTCAGAGCTTGGAAATTGCTTTCAAAGTTACTCTTATTCTTTTATATTAAAATCATTCTAATTCATTACCAACCAAATAATAATAATAATAATAATAATAATAATAATAATAATAATAATAATAATAATAATAATAAATTTATTTATATCCCACCTCTCCCAACGGATTGAGGTGGTACTACAGCAATACATCAAATACATTAAAAGCATTAAAACATAACCCATCCTCCCCACCCACCAACCCATCTAAAACTCCCTAAAACACATTAACTCTTAAAAACAAAGGACAGTTGGTGGGAGGTGGTGGAGTACTAGTCTGGGAATGCCTGTCGGAAGAGAACAGTCTTGACTGCTTTTTAAAGCAGTCAAGATTGGTAATATGCCGGGTCTCCTCCGGCAGGTCATTCCATAACTTGGGAGCGATAGAAGAGAAGGTCCTCTGGGTAACCACAGCCAACCTGGTTCTGACTGGCTGCAGTAAATTCCTCCCAGAGGACCTTAGTGTGCGGGGCGGATTATATGGGAGAAGATGATCCCGCAGGTAGGTTGGCCCCAAGCCATGAAGGGCTTTAAAGGTAAAAACCAACACCTTGTACTGTGCCCAGAAACTAATAGGCAGCCAATGCAAAGACTTCAGAATTGGTGTTATGTGGTCAGTTTTAGATCTTCCGGTGACCAACCTGGCTGCCATGTTCTGAACTAATTGAAGTTTCCGGACTAAGCACATGGGTAGCCCTATGTACAGCGCATTGCAGAAGTCAAGCCATGAAGTTACCAGCGCATGCACCACTGTTTTTAGGTGTTCCAGGTCCAGGAAGGGACGCAGGTGGCGTATCAGCCGAAGCTGATAGTTAAATTATATCTAAAATTTCTAAGAGTATCACCTACTATTTATGTTCCTCAGAAGTAACTTTGCTAGTTACTTAATGTTGATCTTAAAAATTGAATGCTACAGGCCACTGACTTGTGTTAAAAGCACAATTCATCCTTCCATCTACCTTATCATCACAAAAAAACCTGTAGTACTAGGAACAACACAAGCCAGTGCTTGAACCATGTGATAATCCTCCTCTTCCACCATATAGTGAGGACTTACCCCATAAGTATAAAATTAACTACAATTTGTTGTTACGTAGCCAAAGAAAGGAATTTATCTGTCATAAATTGTAATCATTGTTATACTTGTAATTTTGTTTTCTTGTTGTTGCCTTGTTTGATGTGTTTTTATAATTTCTATAAATAAAAATTATTTTTAAAAAAATAAAAATGAAGATAGAATTTCAATCCCTCTTCAAACATAACCCTTTTTGTTTACCAAGCTCCCTGGCAAGTTTTGTGAGCACTGAGATCAAAAGCAGGTCTCGGTATCATATGACGTTCTCACAAAAAGCCCTTTCTGTATTAGAAGTAGGTTCAAGAGCTAGACGTACTTAAGCAAATCTAGCTTCTTCTGTTGTAATCATTACCTTTTGCTTGAAGAAAAAAGCATGGAGAAAGATCAGTCTCCCTGAACATGGTGCTACAGTAGAGAAGTAATATAAAAATTGACACAGGGAAAGGTGAAGGTTAGACTAATTCTGTACTAAGAGGAATCCAGACCACAAAAGGAATTAAAAAGCACTCGCTCTTTCTGTTTTACAATACAATGCCCACAAGTACATGATGGTACAAAAATGTTACCTACAAAGCTCCAGCACACTAAATTTACTTTAATGACTTTAAATCTTTACTCAAGGTTCCATCCATAATAGGAAATAATGATGGTCCTCTGCTTACTCTTGACACTTATGGTAAAGGAGTCCTTCTAGTCACTCCAGGGCAGGCTTTTATGGATGGAACAAGCCAAACATAAAATGACTAGAGCTCTTTTTGAAAGCCTAAGTGTCACCTTATCTTAAATTAGCATAACTTGAACTAATTGTGTTTAGATTGCTGTCTGTTACAGGTGCCCTTCTGCTAGTTGTTTCTTTTACATTCTTTTCAGCAAAGCCAACACATAAAGAAAAACACAAAAGAATCCTCTAACTGCTCAGGTATTCTGATGTTTTCCAAGCAGAAGTGTATGGTTTGGGCAAATGGCACCCACCCACTAAACCCCTAATGCTTCTCCCAACCAGCAGAGAGATCAGAGGTGTAGTCAAGGAAGGTCAGTGGTTCCACTGTCAGTGGAGTGGTGAAGCCACTCTGAACTTAGCCTGAACTCTGAAAGAGCTATCCAACGTGCTGAATCTAACTCAGTTTAGGAGTCATCACCTTGGATAGCTCATTTGAAGTTTACATACAAACCTGTAGTAGATTCACCACCTCACTGAAATTGCAGCCATCCAATTCTCAAGGGTTTACATAAACCATATGGGACAATCTGTGGCCCTTGGTCCACATGTACACCCTCAAGGCTGTTTCTGTGGCTCTTGCCTACTTCATACTCTGCAGACTGCCCTGATTCTGGCCAAAAAGGATTTGAATGGTTTTCCCCACTCTCTTGTTTCCTTGTCTTCTTCTGCTGCTGCTTCCAAGAGTGACAATTTACATTCACATAGGTTGTGTGTATACATAGGTACATGCACAAGTATATAGAAAGTCAAAGTTTAACATTAGGGGATATCTAATCTACCTGTTTTTCAAAATCAAAAGCAACTTCTCTTTCATTGGGAAAGGGGACGTTTCAGTTTTGGCAATCCATGTGGCCTCCCAAAAGTGCCTGGGCAGAGTATTGACCCCCAGACCTACCACAATTGCCCTCCTCTCACTTTGGAACTTGTCAGGTAGCAGATCGAACATGCATGGTACCATCTCTGTTAGCCCCTTGGCTTCACCTTTGCTACCTCCTGTTCACCAGCAACAAGAGACATTAGTTACCACTAATCAATACAAATAAATAAAGCCATAGAATATGTTCAGCAAAACACTCTATGTCTTGTACAAATGAGTTCACCGATATATAGCAAGATATCCTCTGACTGTAATTTTATTTAGACCTTAAATATCTTAAGCTACCACTTCTCTTTCTCATGGACTATATTCTTCAAGATCTAGGTGCGTAATCTTGTCTGTGGGCCCCTGATAATGTCATCATTGGTATATTTGTTTCATCACGTCAGCTATACCAATAAATGTTTATTCCATGCTGAACATAGTGTTCATGAAGAAAGTATGCTATTGCTTGACACTGCATTCCTGTTTACTCAAAATTTCATCAGCCAGCCTTGGCCTTCTGGGGATGCTCAGGTCTTCAGCAGTAATTCAAGAAGTTCAAAGAGGGAAATTCCTGGTTTATTCCAAAAGCAAACTTGTACTATGGAAACAATTAAGATGTATAATTCCTATTGGAACTGCAGAAGGAAACAGTAAGCAAAGTATTTGCACCACCAGTTCAAAGTGTGCAAATTATATATATAAAAATAAAAATTAAGCAACTGTCAAGGTGGATTTTGTGCTTTACATCTAAGTTTTAAATCAAAATTGGCAGGAACAGTAAATTAATTAATCTTGAATTACAATGGAACTGCTAAGAAAGTACCTGTGACATTCAAATTAATACCAAAAGTGCATTGGATGATTAATGTTACTACAATGAACACAGAAGAAATTAATAAAGATTAGACCAATTATTACAAAGTGTCACCCACTAGAGATAGTTCACTGCAAAATATAATGTATACCATGAAAAAGGCAATCTCTTTCCCCCCAAAAAATCATGTTAATTGAATGATAAAGATCTGGTGCAAAATTGAATCACCTAAAAAGTGTTTTGAGTCAGTTCTCCTAAGATGTAGATACCTACATTCCCACTGTGTTGTATGGTCTTTATTGTTTAACAGGCACATATTAGACATGAAGAGCTGTGTATGACCAGCTTTTGACTGGCTATGGGTGGGAGTGGACAAGGACATTTGAGTGAACATATTGTAAAGTGAATCAGCTTAGCATTGTAGTGTTTGTTCCTTAGTTACAAAGCTCCAACAATGCTATTCCACTAGTGGCACACGACCCTGGTCCACCTTGGCTTTTAACAGCAGGCTGAAGGGCAGTGATTGGGTGGATCCATGTAATTAATGCTTCTTTGGTCAAAGGTAGGTACCAACTGCCTTAAAGTGATTTTTTTTTTTTTTGGCAGCCCCATTATAGAATTATATTGGGGCTAACTTTGGTGTTGATATTTGCTGTCATGCCAACTTTGACTTATGGCAATCTTCTGAATAAGAGACCTCAAGGAGCCCTGTTAATCATTTGACCTGCTCACGTCTTGCCAGTTCAGGCCTGTCGCTTCCTTCCTTGATTGAATATATCTGTAGTGCAGTCTTCCTCTTCCTCTGCCAGTGCCTTACACTTTACTGAACATTAGCATCTTTTCCAATGAGTCATGTTGTCTCAGGATATGGCCAAAGTACAACAACCTTGATTTAGTCATCTTGACTTCTAGTGAGAGTTCCTGCCTGATTTTCTCCCAGGTTCATTCCCCTTTCTTTATAGTGGTGTATGGTGACAGCACGCCTCTCCTTCATTACCAATTTCAAATGAGTTGATTTTCTTTGTCATGTGATGGTTTTCCCTTTCCTTACAAAGACTCCTTTCAAAAATAATTAATTAGGTTGAACCCCACGACATGCTTAGCATGCCCATGTGCCTGGGGAGTTTGATGAGAATCCTTCCCATCAGTCCAACTCTGGAGCAAATTGACAATAGAGGAGAAAAAGTATTTCGGATTTTCTGGCTCAGTTGAGCATTATTAAGACTTTCAGAAAGCAATACAGTATTGGTTCTGCAATAAACTGTTTTATTCTTGTTTTAAAATCTTGACAATTCTGACTGTTTTCAGTGTGTGTGTGTGTGTGTGTATTTTCTATGGTGTTAATATGGAATAAGATTTTACTTGATTTTAAAAAAACAACACTTAAATTCATTTAATTGTGAAGCATTTTTGACTCCAGTTCAATTTCCCAGTGTAAGTGTAGAAAAACAAAAACAAAAAAACAAAACAAAGCAAAACTGATTATCCAAAGCACTGTTTGTTGTGCAGAATCAAGTGTGTTCTGTTTAAAAACCTAAGAGTCAGAATATACAAGGCAGAATAAAATAAACTTAAATCAAATGATATAAAATGCAACGTACTCTTCTTGTACTGTGGAATATTTTCTTAGCCCAACAAATTTCAATTTCATCTCATTAGGGAAAAAGAGATCAATCTTTTCCAAATGAGCCCCATCATTTGACTATCAGAGTCCATTACTTCTCTTCACTGTATTAAGGTTCTAACAACAACAACAACAACAACAGTGGCAGCAGCAAACATGAGGCATTTTTTTTTCATCAATATAATACATTGGCTGTGGAAAAAAGTAAAATACCAAAAATCAATAGATCCCTGGAATATTTCTTGATGGGTCCCAGTGATTTTTGGTTTATAGCAAGGAGTAAAATTTGGAGGCATTCTTTACAACTATACAGGTGATAGCATCATAGAATGCCTCAATTATAGGTCTAATGCTATGCGGATTCTGCAACAAAATGTTACTCTAGGGAACTAAAATGTCCCATTTTCACTTCTACATGCCAGCTTTCAGCTGGAAGTGGTTTTACTTTCCCTTCCCCATTGATGAGAAAAGGGTGCCACTTAATGAGATAACCTTGTGTCATGCCAACCTAATTTAATATGGCATGGCCCAGATCTCACTTGCCCTTCCTAATATAGTATGGTATTTCCAAGTTGCCTTTTGGGATGAGTAGGAATTTTGGTTGTCCCCTGATTGGCTGTGGGCGTAGCTTTTTTCTTTTCTTTTTTTACCATGCTGCATTCTAAATTTGGTCCTTTTGACTATTGGCATTTTCAAGTTATGTGTGATATGGCTCAGGTTGGTAACATGGTACCCTGCTGAGTCTTCTGAGACACTAACTGGTGAAGGACTTCAGCTCACATATCTCACATTGCCAACCATATCAAGAGGGAAAAGTGGAGGGGGTGGGGCATCCTCAGCCCAGGTGGAATCTCCCTGAAAAAAGTGCTAAATATTACCACCTGAGGAACCCATTTAGGATCCTCCATTCCTCTTTAAGGGAAACTGGCAATGATTAAGTGTACTGCCTTGACAGTTTCAATTCTGAGCTTGGATGCAGTCACTTGATAGTAGGTATGGCTTGTCTAGGCTTCTCAAAAGGGAAGTGTCTACACTTTCTGCCTCATTGAAGTTTTGGTCATTTGTTAGACCAACTCTTTCCAGTGGGAGAGCAAGAAGGAGTGGCTTGTAACCATAATGAAGAGTGGAGAAGATTCAAGAGAGTTTTGTACTAAAGCCAAGTGACATGCAACAGCTTATTTGGAGATGTTTCTAAAGATGACTGCACTTACCACATACCCATGTATACAATGAGACCTTAAAGGATTAGAAAGCTTTGAAGAATTTTCTGCCATATATACCCATTGACCTTTTCTGGAGACTGTTCTGGCTGAGCAATTGAGACTGAGAACACAAAGCATGTTGTATTCCACATCATGTCAGTCATTACTCTCTTTTTGACATTACTTGTGTTCTTAAGTCAATGCATTCTTAATTAATGAGGCATTTGTTCTCAATCAAGAAACCATTTAAAACACACTTTTAATTTTAATGAGTTTTCTGTGATTAATTATTTCCACATGACTTATTCATATTTTAGGACATTTCATAATTTACATTTTTTCCCCTGAGCAGCATTAAACTTTCTGAAGACTGAGAGTGGCTTTGACCCAGTACTTGACTCAAGTGTGTATTTCTAGACTGGATGGTGAATTTTCTTGCAGAAGCTGCCATATTTCTGGGATTTGTAGATGCTTCTTCATAAGTGGTACATGTGTGATACATATACTATTCTGCACTGAAATATGTTAATGTAGCCAGTCATTCAGGAAATATATATTTAAGACTACATATTCCTTCTGCTACTTCACCATACTGTATCTAAAATACTTGCTCTTGTGGTTATAAAATTTTGCTTGACTCCTAGGTAAAGCAATCCATAGAATTTAGTATAAAAGTCCTAATTCTGGCTTCTTCATTCATTCTAGCCCTCAGTTCAGCCTGTGCTTTAATCAACGTTTTGGCATGGCAAGGTCTGTGAAGCCACTTGAGCAAAATTTAAGTTTCCATTAATTGGCTCCTATCAAACTCCTAATTGGAAAAGCTCTGATACCCGTATTAGCATTTCCTACTTGCTGACTAGAGGAAGGAAGGAGAAGTGTATGTCCCTTTCAGCAGACTGCCCTAATGAGAACAAATGCACTTCCTAGTTAATAGATAAAGAAAAATGATCTTAATCCAGCTCTTAAAGTAACACAGCATCCAAGTGTTACAATGAAAATAGAAACATGGATGGTTTCAGTAAAGATAAACAGAATGATCTAAAAACAAAGGACACCAAGACAAATGTAATGTGTTTCTTAACTAAAACGACATTCTCTGAAAAAAAGGAAGGTTTTGGATCTGGGTCCCTTTCACATTACACAGTTATTGCACTGTAATTTTAATCTAACTACCATGGTTTCACCTTATGAAATCGTGGAATTTGTCATTTGATGATGCAATAAAGTTCTCTGGCTGAAAATTCTAAATACTCTTCTATAGACTGCAAACTCCAGAATACCACATGATGCAGATATATACAACTACAATGGGCTAGTATGAAAAAGCCCCCAACATCTTTTTAAATGAGCATGTTGATGTTACTTGATTTTATTCATCAACACTTTTGGTTCTGCATTTTTGCTTTCACTGATTCTTTTAGCTTGTTCCAACCATGAGACTGGTTACTGTTCTATTTTGCAATCTAGTTTTAAGAAGCAGAAAAGCAGGTAACAAATTTGTCTTAAATCTATCAAATTATAGTCATTATAGTCGCAATTTTAGTTGTTAATTTTTAGTTCAGTCTCGTTTTCCTATAAATAATTAGGTGGCTTTAGGCAAGCTCACACTTTCACTGCTTCCTCCTGCCAGCTGCAACATAGACATGCTGACCTTGACTCACCTTATTGTGCTGTTATGAGATTACTGAGATAATGTGTGTAAGGCACCTCTTTAGAACACTATATAAATGACAAGCAGGGTGAATTCAGAAGTGAGGGCATTTAGGAAAATGAACATTCAACAGCATGGAAATCCCAGCCTCAATTAACCAAACCTCATCTTAGGGCTGGCCTGGGGTAGTAACCAGTCTCAGGTAGTATATGTTACTACCCTCTTCCCTGTCTATTCAATATAAAGAAATCAACTAGATTGGCACATGAATTAAATGTCAGTGCTGGTAACTGAGGGTATTCACCACCATACCAGTAGATGTCTGAATAACTTTTGCAGGACAGGCTCTGTGACACAAAGCTCTGTCCTCCAAAAGAACAAAATAGAAGTTCTGAGTGATTGCCGCCAATGCCCTGTAGCATCTGCTGCTGGAAGCGTTTGCTTCATTTTACCTAATCATAGGATTGGTCCTACGTCAACTGAATTCTGAATACAGCTCACTTTACAAGTGATATGTCCCAGTGGGTGGAGAAACCCTAAAGAAGGGGCTGTACTTGCTGGCTGAGTTCCAAAGCAGAGGAAGAGCTGGAGCTGGAGAATAACTGTAGTTACCAGGATGTGGTAGGCCCTTTTAATTCTGAATGAGGTAGTGGTATTTTCAGTTGTGTACTTAGAAGGGAGCAAGGGGATAAATTCTTTGTAGAGTGATTTTTATATTGCATTTGCTTCTAATTTTTTATTTTTTAAATTTATTTAGGGCTTTACAGTTGCAGCAATACTGAGAAGTATAGGGCAGAAGAATCCTGCAATCAAGTCTTGTATTGACACCTCATTGCATACATGGAACCTTGGGGAAAAGGCACGTGGGTCAAATTCAATATACAATTTGTATTTCCTTTAAAAGTATATATTGAGATTTAAAGTGCAATTGTGTTTGCTATATTCAATTACGGCTGGGCCCATAGAACCCAGAAAGCAGTATACTAATACCCAGTCATCCCTGCCAGTTCCACTATTTCCTAAGAACATTTCCTGTGGAAGATGGAGTAGGATGTAAGGAACAATGGCAGAAAATAGCACTGCAGACAGAATAACTCTTTGTAGGCCTTTCACCCTTCATGCCCTAAATATTGTCCTGGATTCAGGCCTGGATGCTGAAGAGCATTATTCCCTTCTTGAGTTATCTGATTAGTGTTTCCTGCTTCTCTCAAGCTCCTTCAGCAAATGACAAGAAAAGGGAAGCCAAAACCTGGCATCATGGCAGAAACGTACATGTTTGAGATCTTGGACCTTCAGGGTCATGCTTATAAGCAAAATAACCTCTTCTTTAGAAGACTATCCGTGCAGTTTACAAAGACAGCTGGAAGGAATGGCTGAGAGCAAGTGATGTAAAATTTATGTTTTTTTGAAGGTTTTCCAGGAAAAAAAAGTTGCGAAGGATCCCACTTTTTCCAAGAAGTTTTCAGAAATTGTTGGAGTAAATAAATCAGTTCTGAAGTCATTCAAGAGAAGCTCAGCAATCAATAATAACTACTTCATTTAGATGATATTTATATATCTTGTCACTCAAATGTAACTGCTGTTGAGTTTAACAGCAGTTACCTCCACATGTCTGATGATGGGATTACACCATGAGAGAAGCTAATGCTTTAGAATCCATCCATCCACTTCTTAGGTGGTCATTTGTATGTTTCTGGAAACATGAAGTAAACATGTCAGTAGCACTTGTCAGTACCACATCTGCCACGTCTCTGTGAGAGCCAGTGTGGTGTAGTGGTTTGAAAGCTGGACTAGGACTCTGGGGGACCAGAGTTCAAATTCTCACTCACCCTCAGAATGCCACAGGATGACCTTGAGCAAATCACACTCTCTAAGCCTAAAAAGAAGGCAATGACAAATGCCCTCTGAATAAACCTTGCCAAGAAAACCCTATGAGAGGGTTACCATAAGTCAGAGTTGAACTGACAGCACATAACAACTGCCACCTGGGGAGGTATAGTACATACCAGTTCAATATTGATGTTTAGTTCACATCTTTTGCCTAGGAAAAGCATAACGGTTGGCACTTGCAGAAATTATTCCAAAGGATGCAAAAGGATGCCCAAGCTACTTGCTTGTCCTCTTTTTTCACTTTATGTACTATCCACTCAGTGTTTAAAAAGTAGACTAAACCTATTAGCAGTGACCAACGTTTACTCTGTAACATAGTATTACAAAATCATTCGGGCAGTTTATGTTTGGCGCTAACTCAAAATCATTTTATGAGGAAACAGTGTTTTGTCTACTGAGAGTGTACTTTTATGGGTCCAGTCCTTACTAGTTTTTTTTTTTAATCATACATTTCAACATTTTATGTTTCCCTATAGAAACTGCCACCATAGAATTGAACGCTGTTATGTCTACTCTAGGAATATGTGGCGAACTCCATGTATATGAAGACAGTTCTTTCTCTGGTCTTTCCAGTACTTCAAAGTTTATGTACAGGAGTTTGTATGTTATACTGATAGACGGTAGATAATCATTCATAAACTGCTTTCTTTTCACAGTATAGGCTGCCATCTCATTCCACAGGCAGCCAGTCAAGTACAGAGAGGAGCATTCACATCACACTCCCATTGCAATGGAACAATGACAGAGACAGATAAGCTACAGAAATGGCCTGTGGTAGGTCACTGGCCCAACATAAACACATCTTTTATTTTTCTTTTGTAACTATTATTTCTGTGAACATCCACTGTCTTGGCATGTGACTAGGATGATAGGGTTGGATGTGCTGATATCAATGAATAATCTACAATTACTTTGAAGATTTCCTCTCTGTTCTCTTCCCAAAAGCTTTCCTTACTCCAGAATTTATACTACCTAGAGTACTTATGGGAACCATAGTATCTAGGAAAGCCTCATTCATTGTTTACCTGCTGCAATTAAGTGACTTAAAAGAGTCACTGAAACCACATAGCTTGTGGGCAACACAATAAATTGAGGGATGAATGTTTAAACGTTTAACGTCTTAACGTTTAAGTGGGAAAATAAACTGCATGTCTTTGAAAAATGCAAAGAGTTCAGCAATGCAAGTGTCTATGTTTAACCAGTACATTTGGCTTTCAAGGGACATTTCTTTTCCAGAGTTCAAAATACAGAGAAAAATAAATTTCAAAAGTCATTCCTGAATGACGTGATAACAGATCAAAGGGTTTTCCTTTATTGCAATATTTTCATCCTTGTAGAATAGAATCACATTGGACTTTGCCTTTTGTTTGAAATCTTTACCTTTTAATAAGTGAACTTTTGAAATTACTTCAGAGAACAAAGGTTCCTCTTTTACAGTTAAACTTTTAACCCGTGTGGTTGAACTGGTGTAGGCCAAAGGAGAACGCCATCATGTTTTCACTGAACTTTTTACCCTTTGGAAAAAAAAGGACAAGTTTAAAGTTCATTTAGTGAGCAAGAGGTCTCTGGTGGGTATTTCTGGTATTATTAACTTCCTGACCTCAGATAATTAAAAGGGAACAGTGAAGGCACTATAGACTTAGACTCAACTTTGAACTTTTAACCTCTGTTGCAAAACTATTTTGTGTACAAGTAGCATGTATGCTCAACCCATTTATTATTAACTTTCTTCAACCCTTGGATGCAAAATAATGTCAGTAAAATTCTTTTCCATGTCAGTCCAAAATGCACTGTATTTTTTTTTACTTACTCAATATGCTACATACGACTGATCAAACTATAACAAAAAATAGTGGAGGATCTTACTTTATATGATAATGACAGCAAGAACTGAATATGCCAGACTTTGGAAAAATGAAGAGATCCCCAATGTAGATCAGTGGTTATCCACTTTGTTAGAAACAAAAAATGTTGATATAGTAACTCAGAGACTTAAAGGTCGAACAGATGAAGAAATTGATAAAGAATGGGACCCTTTGAAACAATTCCTTCAAAAGTGGAAAATGCAAAATTAGTTAATAAATAGTCCTGATTGATTTGGTAAAGGTAAACATTTAGGAAAACAGGGTAAAAAACTTATGAAGTTTACACCCCGAGAAGGAGGTAAAAATATTTATCTGACTTTATATTAATGGAAAAAGTGCATTTAGATTTGACAAATGAGATAAACGTGGCAGACTAGACTAAAATTAAAACATCAGATAGATCAAAATTTACAGAAACAAACAAGTTATTTGAACAAATATATGTGTAGTACGGTTAGAATTTAATAATGTTAGGAGTATTCGGTTCTAGTAAGGAATGGAAGAACTATATGAAACTTCAATGAGCTACAAAATTTTTACTGATTGTATTTTATATATGTATATATTTCAATAAAAAGTATAATAAAAAACAAAAACAAATTGTACTGTGTTTTTTTAGTTCCTAAGGTTTAGTTTTTATCTGTAAGAAACAACGAACAGTAATAATTTTCAGTCAAAGGAATATTATAGGCATCTCGTGTTATTTACAGAATGCCAGGAACTGTTGCTCTGTGAACAGAGGTGTTCTAATTTAGGTCCAAATTATCACACTTACAACAAACAATTGTGCATTTCTTCCATATCAAAATCAGCTGTAGGGAGTGGAAGAGTGGAAGCAGTGTGAATATTGTAAGGTAAAGCTAGCATGGTGTAGTGGTTTGAACAATGGACTACTGGAGATCAGGATTCAGTTCCCTGATTAGACATAGAAAACCCACTGGGTGACCTTGGCCATTTCACACATTCTTAGCCCCCAGAAAAAAACAATATGAAGCTGCCTTAGGATCACCATAAGTTAAAAACAAGTGCACACAAGAGCAACAACAAAAACATATTTAATTCACTATTCTTTCTCCACTCAGACTCATTCCCAGCTGCTTTTTTTTTTCCCCTTATGGTGTTAAAAATAAAGCAATCCAAACAGCAGGCGAAGAAACAGGATAAGGGGAGAAATTTGAAGATGACAAATAGCAAGAAGGGAAAGATTCACACTGCCTTCTCAGCACAATCAAAAAGCAAACTGCCATCAGAAGGAAAAGAAATGTACTGTATGTTATGTCTAGTTTGGCTCATTCTTGGTTGCTCATCTACTTACAAATCAATGTAAATGCATAAGAAGAACCATGCTGGATCAGACTAAAGCCCTATCTTGTTCCCATAGTGACCAGTTAGGTGATTAGGGGAAACCCACAATAATACTCTCTTCCTTGTGTTCCTCAGAAACTGGTTATCTATGGTCCTTTGGGTACTGGAGGGAGACTAGAGATAATAGAAAGAAAGAGACTGAGCTCTGGCTATTTCTGTCACCTATGGATTATATGGATTCAAGATATAGCTATACTATGACTTAGCCCAGGTTTGTCTCTTATTTGTGTTAAAGACACACATGTTCCTCAACTGTACCCCCAAATATATTGGTCTCTCCATTATGAAGAAAAGATGACAGCTTATTTTCAGACTTATCCACATCTCGCCACTATTTGTGAAAATCAGAAAATTAGCCTGCATTAACAGAAGTAGTTTCCAAATTGAGGGAAATAATAATCCCACTATATTCTACACTGCTCAGACCACATCTAGGACACTACATTCATTTCTGGGTACCTCATTTTAAGGATATAGACAAATTGGAGCACGTTCAGAGAAGAGCAAAAAGGACGAGAAGAGGTATGGAAATAAAAAGCATATTAGGAAAGGTTGAAAGGGTTAGGAATATTCAGCCTGGTGAAGAGCAGACTAGGGGGAGACATGATTGCATTCTTTGAGTATCTAAAGAGCTGTCACAGAGAGAAGGGAGCAGGCCTGTTCTCTGCTGCCCCAGAGGGTAGGACCAGGTGTAATGGTTTCAACTGAACATTAGAAGGAACTTCTTGAGAGCAAGAGTGGATTGACAATGTAGCCAATGCCAAGAGAAGTGGTGGGATCTCCTTCTCTGGACATCTTTAAAAAGAGGCTGGACAGCTATCTGCTAGATATACTCTAGCTGAAGATCCTGCATTGAAAAGGGTTGGATCTGATGGCCCATGATCCAATTATAGAATTATAGAATTCCACATTGTGATTCTATAATTCTAGTATTCTATATTGTAAGCTACTCTAGGTCCCATACTGGGAGAAGGGGAGGATGTAAATAAAATGAATGAATGAAAGAATGAATGAAACAATTGAAAGTTAAAAAAGAAGGTATTAAATTTAACTTAGAAATAAAGCAGCAATAAGAACATAAGAACACAATTCTGGATCAGGCCATGGCCTATCTAGTCCAATCTATTTACACACAGGAGCCAATCAGTTGCCCATAGGAAGCCCACCAAAAAGATCTGCATATACCTGTACTCTCCGTCTTGCATTCTCTAGCAACTGATATGCAGAACAATACTTCCTCTGATACTGAAAGTGAGATATACTATTATTTCAGATGATTTTGGGAATTACTTTCAATTACTATGGCCTGATAATGTGGACAAGACATTTGAATCAGTCCATCTCATTCCATGTAAGCTTGACCCTTGATCCCTTGATTGTAGTGGAGGTGGGTCCTGATGTCAGGATCAGTTGAGCAGTTTGGCAGTACTCTTGGATCTATTTTTGTGGTCAACCACATGTGGTCAAAGCCCATGTGGACTTTGTGGCTAGGACTCTGTCACATAATCCTTTCTTGAATGAAGATAAGGTGACCAAGGAAGGTGGAAGCTGAAGCAATAGAAAAATGCAGCAGTTAGAAGGTTGACCAGAACATCTTATAGAAACCATTTTAACACCAGTTCTAAAGGAACAGCTCTGGCTGCCAATATGCTTCCTATCTGATTATGACTTGGAATCTCAGTACTTGAAGAAGCACCTCTCCCCTTATACACCTGCCCAAGAATGAAGTCTAGTAGAAGGGCCTTCATCTGTGTCTCACTGGTGGGAGCAATGTGCTGTACTGGAACATGGAAGAGGGCCTTCATTATGGCACCCAGTGGAGATTACAAGACACTAACATGGTCACTTTCCCCATACCTGTTCCCTTGCATGTCTTTAAAAAAAAAATATCCTTGCCTGATAAAAATGCCAGTGTGTTTTGATTTTTCTGAAGTTTTGGTCAACATAATTGGTCAACATAACACAAAGGATTTTGGAATTATTTCACTTCCTTCTGTTTTAACATAAGCAAAACAGCCTTGAAGTACCACTACAGAACTCTCATGGACTTAAGGTCTTATAAAAGAAAAACAGGTTGAAAACTGTAAAATATCCAACTATTTGTTTATTTCACTTGCCTTGGTGTATCTTGTGAGAGTCAGTGTGGTGTGGTGGTTTGAGCATGGGACTATGACTCTGGAGTCCAGGGGTTTGACTCCCACTCAGCCATGGAAACCCACTGGGCAAGTCATACTCTTTGACTCAGAGAAGGCAAAGGTAAACCTTCCTCTGAGCAAATCTTGCCAAGAAAATCCCATGATAGGGTCACTTTAGGGTCACTGTGAGTCTGAAATGACCTGCAGGCACACAACAAAGTATATCTTGATCTCCAGGGGGTCTTTCTTTCTTTCTTTCTTTCTTTCTTTCTTTCTTTCTTTCTTTCTTTCTTTCTTTCTTTCTTTCCTCTTTGGTAGCAAACCCTGAAATGCACAAGAGCAATAGCCAGCGTCAGTAATGTAAAGCTGACTAAGGATGATGTTGACGTTGCCCTCATCTGAAGCCACTGCTGTAGAAGAAAAGCTATTATTAAAAGAATTCAAAGGGCATTTGACATAATCGGGTCAGCCAGAGGTGCATAAACAAGAGGCCAAAGAAGACACAGAAATGTGTCTTTCAGTTCTATACCTGCAAGACATGCACTGTGAAGCTTTTATTCACACCTGCTTGCATGGCATTTCTCTCTCCCTCTGCTCTCTCTCCATTCCTCCAGCCCCTTTCATATTTTATCTGCCAGGCAATTTTATTCCCTGCAACCTGACACACAAAAGGACATTTCAAAGCAAATACCTACGTCTCAAGCACATCTTCTCTTTATTCCAAGATTTTTAAGCAAATCTTCATAGCAGGCAAGGCTGCTTAATGGCTAGCTGCCCCCTATTGTGTTCTGCCTGCCAGAGAGAGAGAAAGAGAAAAAAAGGCGTCACAGTTTTGTCAGAGATGAAGGACAGAAGGAAACAAGGATCAGAATGGATGCTGTAGGTTGATCAGTCACTTTAAAAAGAGAACAGGCATTCACAGGGATTATGTATTTTGTATTCATCTTCCTTAAAATGTATACAATTGGGTGATTATACTTGCTATGCTCATTTTGGTCTGAGCAAATATGAATGGGCTCATTTCTGGAACAGAAATATAAAATGAGATTATTGATGGATCAGACATCAGGCTGTTATTTAAAAGATAGCATAAAATAATTGCTGTCATTTTGCTGTACATCTACATTGTTTTGCTTAGGGAGCTGCATTTAAAGGATCAGGGTAGTTCTTCTAGAAAGCTGAACGGATTGTGTGTGTATACATGCTTTTGTTTGCAATATTGAGACAAACATAGGCAGAGTATGTTAAGAATGTTAAAAGTACATGCTAGGATGCATTCTTGCTTCACAAATGTATAATTAATTCACAGGCTTTACATTTATTTGTAATGTATTTCATGTAGGCGTCTATGCATTAGTGCCACTTCGATTGCTGTTTAAACTCTGAAGAGTGATATGGGTTAATTGGGTACTCCACTTAGAATTGATTTGACCGGGGTAGTGGCATCCTATTGGCTATACAAGTCCAAGTGGCCAATGGATTTGTTCCTTTAGTCGAATGTCTTTCTGACAACTGGCCAGGACTTGGTGAAATCAATATCAGACCCCCAAAGAAAATTTCCAGGCAGTGTCAAAACTGGTTATGGTAACTTTGCTGTGGACTACCATTCCTGTAAATCATTAGAAATTCAGTTTCTGTTCTGGAATCAAAGGAAACCACTAGTTTGCCAAGAAATGAATAGCCCACTTAAAGGCAGAATTTGACAGGCTCACATCTGTTAAGGAACTGATAGGACCAAGCCATTGGGAGCAAGTTCTAGGTCAGACCCCCCAACAACTTTTAAAACAATTACAGGATAGGGGTCAAGTCTAAAATATCTACAGCTCAGGGTGCATGACACAACTATGTGTATATATCAGTTTTTAGGAAAGGTCAGGAGAAAGTTAAGGCCCAGATATGGAATCATGTTCTACTTAGCCCAAGATATTAAACAATTCTGAGAATAAGACATTACATTGTAGTACATTTGATTCAAACTATAGTGTACATTCAGGACCATTTATTTATTATGTTCATGCCAAATGCAAATATTGATAATTTCGCTTTATCTTACATTTTAAAGTTGTGTGCTGTGCTCCATTCTGATGAATAGTGCTGTACATATTTCACTTTGGCACAACGAATTCTGAGTTTCCAAGCACTGAGCAAAGTTGCCACTAATGCAATGCCTTCTCTGTCTCTCCACTACAGGCCATGCTCCTCCATCCTTATATTTCTGATATTGTGGCAAAATAGATGAAGAAATCTTCTTCATAAGAGCAAAGGTCCATCTGATCTATCAACCAGCATCATTTCTATACTGCCTTGCAACTACAAAATATATCACTCAAGATGTCCAGTAACATGATTGAGAACAAACTTAAAATAAAACCATTAAAATTATCATTGCAAACCACTTTTCTTAAAATAAAGTAATTAAAATCACTAATCAATAAACAGTAAAATAGTTCAAAGGGCCATTTTGAGAAGACATGTCTCACACCCTTTCTAAAAACATTGAGAATCAGAAATTACTGCAATAGGGCACTGGTGTAAACTTGGAAGCAACATAAAGTCATCTGCCTGGTGACTATCATGCATGTCTTCACAGATATTCAAGATGGTCTCTTCTTGAAGATGTTAAGGTTTGTAACAATATTATGCTCCCCCAGTGGCCAGTCACTGGAAGAATACAAGCAGGATCTGCAATCAAGGGTGGCTTCAATGTCATGGAAACCCTTCTTCCGGTGTGGAGAACCACCTCTACTGGAAGGTGTGGACAATTACCTACATGGTTGACTGTTAAGTGGTTTCTAAAGACTTTGTTTTGGTGGTTCCAAAAATATTTTCATCAATATTTTCATATTCTGTATTTAATTCTACTTGACTTTATTGCTTTATCCTCTGATGATAGTTTTTATATTTATACTGTTTCATTCTGCTGAAAGGAATGATTGTTGTCATAAGATTATTATAATTTTTAAGCATATTAGGATTTTGCAGCATTCGGTCTATTTTTTTGTGATGAAATTGTCATCCTTGAATGTAACCTTCCCTTACCAGGTCCCATCCAGTCTGAATAGTAACCACCTGTAGGCCTTTTCTGCTCAAGGGCAATACATTGCACTGGCATTGTATTCTTGCTGTTATGTCTGCACGTTAAACAGGTTAGTATCAATGTTTCCTCTGCAGATTTGCATGGCTTGAGCTCTTAGCGCAATTACTATCGATGTAAAACCAATGTATTGTAAAATCAGAAAAACTCCAATGTAAAACACAAAAATCAGTTTGGCTGCGTTTCTGACAACATGTGGAAGGTGTACACACAGAGGTGGTTCTCTGTGGGCGTTCCCACCTTTCCCTGGCATCATTTTTGTCCACTCCTGTCTCCACCCCTCAAACGCAGGGCAGGCGCTGGAATACATGAAATATGTTGGGATCCTCAGGATAATTGCTTTTAAATTTCTGGCTATCTAGACCAGAGCTTTCCAAACTTTTCATGTTGGGCACCACTTTTTAGACAGGCATCATTTTGCGACACAGTAATTTTACTAGCAATTTTACTAGTGAACTGGAGGTGGGGCTTGTCTTCTGTAAGAACGAACTAAAGTATCTCCACTGATACATAGCAACAGGTTTGTTTTCTTAAAAAATTGACCAATCAGAGGCGGCAGCGTGGAGCAAGGGAGGGAGGATGAGGATGAGGATGGGAGTTTCACGAGAATTGACTGAGCAGAAGCAGCAAATGATTTTGCCTGTATTAGTTCAACAGAAACCGGAGGACATGCAGATAACAATTTGGTAAATTCGAAGTAAGTTGGGTTAAAAAACACCGCTCACAACATGCGGTGAAACGCTTCTCCACTTTGGTGCAGAAATGGCCATAGTCACACTGTTAGGAATGATTGCACTGTTAGGAATGATCAACACATAAATGGTTGTGGGTTGAGGGAACTTATTTCACTGAGTCATCTGGAAGTTTAACTCAGAAAGGAAATGTCACAATGAATATATCACAACAAATATCACAATGAAATTGAATGAAATTAAATACATTTCTATTGTGATTATATCCTCTTTCTATTCAGTTTCTCCACATCATGCATAATTTTAAAAATATTAGTTATCATCCCTTTTTGAATTAAATGGAAAATCCACAAACAAATTAGCCTTTTCCTCATAGGGAAAGCATTTCTGTAACCCTCTGATAATTCATGTGGCTGTTCTATGCATGTCTTCCAGTTGTATGATATCTGACTGAAGATCCAGGGAGGGGGCAGGCTGACCTGCATATGGATTTCCTAATATGACTGAGCTGTAGGTTTATATAAAGGCACTTTGATACTTACAGTCTTATCTGAACTCCCGTTCCAAATGGAGAAGAATTTCTTATTTCCACAGCTGTCAAACCCTCAGTTGATACTTGAAACGAGCTATCTATCAGAAACCCAAATCTTTCTGTCTCAGACAATAATAATATACATGTAATGTTAGAGACTTCTTATGCCCCATTGCGCATTGTTTAACACTTGTTTACACTGAATCTTAGTTATCCTTTTGTTGCCCATTTATCAAGTTTAAAAAAGTTTCTTCTGAAGTTATTCTGATTTCACCATGCTACATAATTTTGCAACCAGTTGAAGAACGGGAAGTACAGAGTTTCTATGTGTAAAGTATAGGCACCATCACTGGGTGAAGACCTGACAGCTTTCAACAACCCCAGTTGTTACAACAGACAAAGTGATTCCTTCTCTACAATTAGGATATCATGCCAATTGTAATGCATTTACCTATGAAATACTATCTTGATTATTGTTTACTGCTGCACATGTCAGAATGTGTATTCAAGCAAGTGACTCTAAGCTATTATTTCCATCTTTCCACTGAAGTCTTCAGTGTTATGCTAGAGAGAGCTCTCTCTCTCTGTGTGTGTGTCTTTCACTCACACACACATGCACATAACAAGCAAGAACACTAGGACGGCACTCAAAAACCTGACAATAAATGAAAGCAACACTATTCTATCATGTCTGTTTATAGTCTCACTGTAACGCAGATCACCATATTCTACGGAGTTCTGTATTCCAAAGTACTGGCCAGCAATACCCACAGCAAAATTTTGTTCAGTTTAGCCAAGAGAGATGCACAAGTGATGGCTGGAATCCAAGAGATCAATGGAGTGTCTGAAAGATGATTTGACATTATTGGTTAAACAAAGCAACTTGTGGGCATTTTTTGCTTGCTATGAGTCAACAGGATCTTTTTGCAGTAAGTTCAGTGGAAGAAGGCTCTGGACTTGGTCTTCATTTCTAACACATTGCTATTTCAACCATTCTGTACAGTATCCATTTTTCTGGCTTTCACATGTGCTAGATTTAAGAGGTAGACAAATGTTACAAGGCCAACCAAACCAATAAGCAGTAAAATTGATCCCGCTGCATTCATAACTTTATAATTTAATTTAAGTGACTTTCAAAGGTCTCCTTCAAGGCCTAAGAGTTATAAGAAAGCCTTAGTTTTACATAAAGGATATCTTCCAAATTTATTTCTCTATTCATCAAGCAATGAAAAGAGTCTCAAATTCCTAGAAAATATTTCTCTTCTGGGGAGGAATTTTACTGAGCCATTGAAAAATTTATATGACATATTTTTATCTCCTGCCATTTAATGAGGCCTTGGTGGTGTGCATGGTCCTACCCCTACCCACTTTTCCCCTCACAATTCTGCAAAGTTAAAATGGATAGATAGCGAAAAACTGGCTTAAGGTTCTGGCTAAAGTGGGACGTAGGCTTTCTCCTCGATCAAAGGAAAGTATATGCTACGGTGGCTGTAATTCCAAAGGCTGGGCCCAGTGATGGATATTATGTGGTCAGAATGTTTCACAGAGAAAAACAACAACAACAGTATCTCTTTCGTTGTCCCGAGACAAATTACTACTTCCAGCTAGGCTAGACCCATTTGAATAAACTGCAGACTGGTAAATTAATACTTATATAAATTCCATTGGGTTTACTCTATTTGGGATTATTTAGGCCATTGTCTATCCATTGATCTGTAAGCACTCTCCATCTTCATTCAAGGAAGTTCAAGATATCAGTGGTGCTCTTCAGCCTGTTATCAATGTATCCTTGTTAGTGTGTTTTTAGTGTATACCATACGTATGTTCTAAGTGTGTGTTTTATCTCTTTCTTTTAATCTCTTAATTGCATTTGTTTTTAAATGAAATGTTGCTACTACTTGCGACCTTGAATGCCATTTTAATTTTTTTTTTTTTTTTGGCAGAAATGTGCAATGAAACATTTATTTATTAATTAAGATAATTCATTCACTACTTCAGCAAAATGTCACTGTGAACAACAAGCCACTTTTCTACCCTTTGGGGGGATTGCACAAAACCTAGACATTTTCAGTTTGCAAAATCTAATAGTTCTTTGGACCTGACAATGTGAATTAGCTCTTTCTGATTTACTGAGTTCTTGTGGTAGCAATCAAATAACAATATTTGAAGTACCAAGAAAAGTGCATTTGCCTATAGAAATATGTTGCACAAAATAATCATTTAGGTAATCATTTTTCTTCAGATTGTTTTTGACAGATTGTTGAGTGGGATCCTTCACAAAATATGGAGAACAATAAACACTGATGGGAACATCCTTCAAATTAAACCCAATTTCTCCAGTGCTACTTGTCATATGAAAAGCTCCAGTTACTGGAACTGAGTCTCATACAGTCCTTTGACACTTCCTATAGTTTCTAGTAACTCTCATATTCCATCTTGCCCATTATTGTGGTGACAGAGGGACAGAAGGTATGTTTTCCATGCTCCAGATCCTAGGTTCAGTCCTGGCTATTTCCATATTTTTGCTTCATTTTGAAAAATCAGATAGCAGATGATGGGGAAGACTCCTAGAGAGCCATAGCCAGTTAAAGGAGTGGTTGGATGAAACAACCTGATTTCTCACTTGCTGCTCTACTATAACATCTATTCCTGATATTTGTTTGTAATTAAGGGAGTGAGGATTGAAAAAAAAAAAGAATTATCTTGATTCTGCCCATTACATGTAGTTCTGTGAAACTGAACTACTTTTCATAAAAGAAGAAACTTCACCATGTGAAGTTTTTAAGCCTCCACATTCTAAACTTGCGGTCTCTTTCCGTCTACACAGTTATAGCCCTCTGATCCCACTTAAACTGCCATGCATATAACCTATGGTATCCTGAGATCTGTACTTTTGGGAAACATTTAGAATTCTATGCCAGAAAGCTCTAGTCTCTCACCAAATACAAATTCCAGGATTCCATAGAATATAACCATGACAATTAAAGTGCTATTAATTATAATAGAGTGGAATAGACCAATAAAGAGTTACAGCCCAGAGTATATGTATAGCATTCTCCCTCCCTCACACCCTCAAATATCTATTTGGCTTTTATTTTCATTTTGTCTTGGAACTTTAAATACCTTATAGGCAAGTCATTTCAATTCATACCTTACAGGATATTCATTTCAATTTGTGCATGGCAGCCCTGCTGAATCCATCCAATAACTTTAAATTGTTTCAGTCCCCTCATGCCACCGCACATACTATTTTGGAGGACCCCTCAATGCTCAGGGGTGGCTTTAGGGTTATCTCCAGGGGACTGTGATTGGCAAAGGGAAAGGAGAAAAATCCGCTTGTGTGAATATAGTTCTCTTAATCTGTTTCTGGCTTTAATCCTTTATATTTAGGTGCACAGATATGCATCTAATCTGCTACTATGGAGAGAAGAAATATCTACTAATTGTCAAGGAAACCAAACCTATCCTTTTAAACATTAAGATGTGAATCTCAATGCAAGGGACTAAAGGTGCATGTTTAAAAATATCAATGAAAAATGCGGTGAATTAGACACATTTGTTTCATTTGATCTTACCAGAAAAACCAACAGGGATTTAAAATAAATGAATGCACATGTAAAGAAATTTCATATTCTCCATTTCTAGTTGCTTTGTTACGCATTACCTTGGTAGAATCAGGGTGAGACAAAGAATTAAAATGGCAGATATAACTTCCAGTCTATTTTTTCCCCAAGATAGCTTCTTAATGGTTATTGAGACATTTCATTATAGTTTTTCCACACTGGACAGTTTTTAGACTCAGTAGGATCTTCTTTATTTTAATTTTTCAGAATTTGTTTTTCCAGCATTTGATTTTTAATGGAAAAAAGGTTACCCATGGGTTAAAAGAAATGGTAAAATTGGTACTCATGTGTTCTGAAGGGCATGAGGGACCTTCTTGAGTAGGAAAGACTAGGGTGGGGAGTAACGTAGACTCAAGTTGATTGAATTGGACTCAAGTCGAACCTAAGTCACTTCAATGACTTTGACACTTTGACTTGGTAATAAATGATACACTGACTCAACTCATTTCTTTTATATTTTTAGTGACCAACTTGCTGCCCTTGGTTCAATAACATAACACTTTCATCTAGAAATCTTACAACTGTGAACACAGTTCCATCTCTTTTTGCCTACTGGTCACATGACAATCTGTCTCAAGCCCCAAGTGTAGGCACATTTCTCAGAAAGGAACAGCAAATGGGTTAGACAACAGGCTTGAGGTAGGGTTGAAGTCTCCTCAGCTATCTGTTCCCATTGCATATCAGAGGAGCCTTCTAAAACTTTTCCTGAGAGCAGAAGGCAAAACTCACCCCCAGAGTGCAAGGTGAATTTCTCAGAGGGGAATAGAAAACGTGTTTGCCAATAGGTTTGAGAGGAAAGATCTGAAAGCTTTTGGAGCTTCAGTAACAGGGAATAAGAAGGATCCTATTGCCCACTTCTGAAAAAAAAAAACTCCAGCTTCACCAATGAGAAGTATGAAGGATCCTATTTCCGACTCCTGAAGCTGCAGACTCCTTTAAGCCCAATGACACAAAAGTCTCCAGCTTAGAGAAAGGGGAGTATGAACGACCTTATTCCTCACTTCCAAAGCTGCAGCTGGCAAAATGTGAATTGTAATGTAAAATTGTAAATGTGGAAGGCTGATTCTACTTAAATTGTTAAAACTGACTTTATTCAACACTGTCCTGGAATATAGCACATTTACATCTGCATATGCCACCAAGAGGATGCCAAAAAATATTTTTTGCAGTTACTTCTCTAAACTAAACATGCCTTAGCAGCAGATGGATAATTGAATCATAGAGTTTGAAGTGCCCCGTGGGCCACTGGGTCCACCCCCACCCCCATTCAATGCAAAATTTCCAACTAAAGCATCCCCAATAGATAGCTGTTCAGGCTTTTTTTGAAGACCTCCAGAGATGGGGACTTCATCACCTCTCTAAGCAATTATTTCTGTTGCTGAATTGCTTTCACTGTCAAGAAATTCCTTCTAATGTTCAATCAAAGTCTACCCTCCTGTAACTTAAAACTATTTGACCTTGTTCTATCCTCTGGGGCAGCAGAGAATAAGTTTGCATCCTCTTCTCTATGGTGGCCCCTGAGCTGCTGAAAGAGTGCAATCATCCCTCAGTCTTCTCTCCACCAAGCTGAACATGCCCAACTCCTTCAACCCCTTCTCATATATTTTGTTCTCTGTACTTCTTATCATAATCACCATAATTGTTCGTCTCTGAAGCTGCTCCAGTTTGTCTGTATCCTTAAAATGAGACACCCAGAACTGAATAGTGTACTCCAAATGAGGTCTGACCAACACAGGATATAGTGGGACTATTATTTCCTTTGACTTGGAAACTATGGTTCTATTAATGAAAGTTGCCATTCCAACTGCAACTGCTGTGGCCTCAGAGAGAGTGAAGAAGAGGCAGGCACAGCTCCATCATGCCTTAGCCATAGCAAGAGAAGAAAGAATGGACAGTATCTGCTGGACTGAATCCCTCCCTTCTGCCATTCCCTTTTCCATATGTTTCATGTCTTATTTACACTGTAAGACTAAGGGCAAGGAACTGTCAAATCAACAATTTGTAAGTCATTTTGGAAGCCTTTTTGGCTCACGGCAAAGGATAAATACTCTAAACAAACAAATAAACAAACAAACAAATTTACTATGCCAGGAAAAAGCAGGAATAAAAATTAAATTAAATAATAAACCAAAACAAACAAAATAAATTAAGATTGTTAACATAAGTTAAACTATGATACATGATTAGATGTATGGCCAATGTGGTGTAACAGTGTGGGAATTGCTATTAGACACGGGGAGATTAGGGTTTGAATCCCTGTTTGGCCACACAAACTCATTGGGTGACCTTGGACAAGTCACAGTCTCTCAGTCTCGGAGGAAGGCAAGGGAAACCCACTCTGAACAAATTCTGCCAATAAACCCCATGATAACTTTGTGTTAGGGTTGCCATAAGTCAGAAATCACTTGAAGGTATCCAAGAACAACAAACAAGATTAGGTCATTGCCCTAAAGGGATTTCTCAAATGTATTTGAGCTCTGAAGTCATAAAAAGGGCATAAATTTGTCTAGATGGTAAAAGTTGAGTGGTTATCCCTGACTTTTAAGTCACTAAGCCATTGCATCTTATTGCAGCTCTAATTGTTAACAGCTTAATCCAAGCAAGTATAGAAGCAACAAGAGAGAGCAATTAAAGAAGAGAAAGAAAGTTTAGATTCCAAGAAATATATTCTCTTGGGTAACAGAAGTTCTGTTTTTTCTGTAAGCTTCAGATATAATTATGTATGTGTTTGTGTCTGTGTCTGTGTGTGTGCATTTTTACATGCAAGACTGTCAGTGAAGTCCATAGAATTCAATTAAATTACTTTAGGAACCCAGCCAAATCCATGACATATGACATCTAAATGCAGCTATATATCAACAGGGTTTCCAAAATATAGTATGCATCTTATAGTTGTCTGAAACAAGAATGCAAGTTAAAGAGGGTTATGGGTAATATTTTTAGTATCATAAAAGTAAAGCAGCGCTGCTTTGTCTGATTTCTCAGATCTTACACAGTGGCAGATAGGTATGTTTGTTTTATGCTTATATAAACAATCGATACTGATGTCAGATTTAAAACTGAAAAAAAATTGGTTGATGATGCTGGAAGAGTGTAAATGTCTGCCAGTGTATGTACAGGAGAGAGTAAAGACTACTTCCTCTGCCTGGCTGTTTCCTATGGTGCACAGTGACTACACAGCTCCAGCTCCATTCAGCTGTGGGGTTGCACCTGAGTTTGTATCTGATTCCTCTGAGGGATCAGAGGAAGACAGAATTCTGTGCCCATAGTGTAAGACTACTTCTTCGACACTTGAGGCTTAAGAGTCTCAGACCTTTTCCGCACTTTGTTTTTGCAACGGGGCAGAGCGTCCTCCAGCGAGGACGTTTGCACTTGGGGGCAGACTGGGTCCGGACTACTTTCTCTAGTTTCGGACTTCAGCCCACTCCGGAACAACCAGAAGTGGTCGCTCGCCATGCTATTGAAAGACCGCTTAAAACAGGTCTTTCAACAGTGTGGCGCGCCCCACTCTGTGGCTGCACTCTGGTGTAGATTTGCAGGCTCACACCAGTGCGAGCCTGCAGATCTTCCGGGGGCGGGCTTTAGGCTGGCGATCTTCACCGGTTGGTGGAAAGCCTCCACCAACTGGAAGTCACCATTTTTGTCTCCGGAGCAGGGTGTAGTGCGGCCACGCACTGCTCCAGATCAGCCTGGATCCTCTGAGGGAACACGCCAGTCCGGTAAGCAACAGAACAGGGTGTTTTCTTCGCCAAGTGCAAAAAAGCCCTCAGTTTTGGGGGAAAGATGTAGTATAAACAAATATGTTATTGCTGTGGATGATGATGGTGATGATGATGATGATGATTTTAGAAACTTGATTATAGAGAAAATTAAAGCTTCGATTATTGGTGAGGCAAATCCAGGAGACAGCAGCAATAAAGACAAAGAGAGGAAAGAGATTACCAAGACCTACAATAGAAATTCAGCCACTGTGGGAAAACAAAACAATTGTGACTCCAATAGTGATAGGTCCACTGGAAGTATTTCCAAATGATGGACAAAACATCTGAATGAAATTGCCATTAATAGGATTACCATCAATGGCTCAACTGCAAAAAGTGATACTGCTTGGAACTTGCCACATGATCCAAAGACAATTCATTGACTGGTAGTTTCTTGGCTAGAATCCAGTCCAAAATCTCAACCAGTAGAACTTGGCAGACTGTGAAATTGATCAAAACAATAACAACAACAACAATAGCAGCAATAAATGAATGTGGCTGGGCACAAGCATAATCAATTAGAAGCCAGGAAACAGGGGTGAGTCTAGCAGCACAACATTTGGGGGGTTTTCTAGATACCTTCTTCCACAAGATCTGAGAAAGCACATACACAAATGTAACCCTCAGTTATGCCTGTATATGTCACCAGTAGAATGCTGGCCACTGTGTCCTGTATGTTATTTGGCCTTTGGTGGATTGCATTATGCACTGCACTTTTGTACAGGATGCTAAAGTCTTAGTCAAGAGACAGGATTGTTCATACTTGTTTTGAAAGGGCCTAATCATTTAAATTTAATTTTCACAGTTCCTTTATGCAAGCCTTCTCAAAGCTTACAATCCTATCCTCACCCATCATATCATCCTGACCACAGCAGGCTCACTGACCTAAGCAGAGTCAGATCTGTTTAGTATTTGGATGGGAGACTACCAGAGAATCCTAGGGTTATCCTAGGAATTCCCTGGCATGTGGGGGAAGAATTCTTCCTGAAACCCTGAATTACTGTTGCCGAAACTGGCAATACTGGACTACATGGAACATTAGTCTGACTTTGTATAAGGCACCTTCCTATGTTCCTGTGCTGTTTCAGTATCTCAGGGAAGAGACTATTGTACAGTCTGGATATTTGGGAAAATTCATATGAGAAGGGGATTTTCATGTATTTGCCTGGGAAACAAAATGATTGCAGTCCAGAAATATTATAAAATGCAATGTTATAGGATGCAGTTATCTCCCCCCCAAAAAACGGTTTGTGGAATGCAGTTACAATATCACAGTAATTGTACAGACTGATTTCATAGTAAACTAACTTGTGTGGTTCACAGAAAGCAGCTAAAGCAGAGCTTGGACAAGTTCCTTTTTTTGAAAGAGAATTCCCAGAATCTCTTACTCATCATGGCCACTGGAGAGTTCCAGGACCTATTGTGCAAAAAATAACTTTTTGAAGATCTGGGAAAAAGTAGCAGAAACCTGTGGGTGGTTGCTAGTCCATGGTTAAATTTTCCAATTACATTTTTTTAAAACCAAGCATTCAGTCTTGCATTTCAGTAGCTTATGAGAGCCAAATTCATCTTGGATGCAACTCAGTTTGAAATGAATGAAAGTTCTTGGCCCATTAAGTTTAGCCTGAGATAAAGTCAAGGGCAAAAGGATATTCTTATGCAAAGTAGCATCAGTGCAGATATGCTACTAATCACTGTGGATTAGGAGGAGGATATCCATGTCCTCATAACACCTTCATGCTGATCTTTTGCTCTTTCTCATTTTTCTAAACACTAGTAGAAGGATTTAGTCCTTCCCCAGAGAAGGTATGGTACTATCTGTTAATGAAGTGATAGAACATCACTGAAGGTGCAAATCTCTTATTATTTTGGAGATAAAAACATAGTTATGCACAATGTTCTGTGACATACAGATTGTCTTCCAAAGACAACCATTAAAGGTGGAGCTTTCCCTCCTCAGTTCTTGAGACTTTATATGTAATGGTGAATAGTTAAATTGCAGTAAACATCCTCCATTTGAGCTCATGTAAAAACTATCCAATCAGCTTCGCATCAGTCCATTTTAGGAGATAGTTTAAGTTTTCACAGCAAGATTATAGTTGCTTCAAACTGAATTTAGACATATACCAAAAGTGCATAGTAGCACCTTCCCCATATTAATCACACATAAGGGACTCGGTGTAATTAATGGAAATTTGAAATGCATTCCTCATGGGACTTACATAGATTGAGTAAGGGCATCTGAAGCAGGGGATCCAGAAAGTAGGAACAGAGCTGCTGCTATAGCACTTTGACTTGAGCCAGTTCTTCCATGAGGCAGAGCAAGGCAGTTGTCTCAGGCAGCAAATGCTGGGAGAACGCCAAAAAAATGTTAGTGAAAGAACAGGCTACCCTGTTTCCAGTTGGCTTTTGTATAAAGAACATGATAAAATGCCATCTCGTTCTTCACTTCATGCTCCGGAATATCTTAGTCCGACTCTGACACTGCGGCCAATTTTATAAGAGAATATGTGATTTGGCAGAAAGAATTCTGGTCTCAGACCAGATCCTCTTGGGATACTCTGGATGACTTGAATAAATCGTGGTCATTGAGATCAGAATCCTATGTGTACTTCCCTAGAAGTAAGTCTCACTGAGCAAAACAGGCCTGAGTAAACATACATAGGAGCATATTCATGTTCTCTATCTATAATGTTAAAGTAAAAGCCAAACACTTGCTTTGAAGATAAAAGGACAGAAAATGCACTTCAGACTCTTAAGGTATTAAATAAACTACTAATAAAGACAAAACTGGAGTATATTTTCAGCCCCTGCTCCCATGGGATGTATAGTTTAGATAGCATACACAGTGGCTGTGCCATCAAAACCACAGCATCTTGTTAAAGGCACTAGTGGTAAATCATTCCTGCTAAGCTGCCCATCAGCTGCAATCCCATTATAGGAGACTATTGCTATTAGGTTTGTGCTGACATAGATTGTTTGATGGTTGTTGGAATATAATAAGCATTTAATGTATTTTTTTAAAATGTTCCACTGAGTCTTTATATCTGAGAAAGACAACAATTTTGTACGAATGGCATTTTGTTCAACAAATCGTGGCACCAATGGCCAGGCAGAACTGGCCCTGTCGTTTGTGGGAGGGTGAATCGTTCACGTCTGGTGAGAGATGCTGGGGGACAGTGGCAGAAGCATCTTGAATGTTCCCTTTGAGCTCCCCCGCTGTTCCCTTCTGTTGAAGGACAGAGTAGTATATGCTGCACAGTGTGTCCTGGACTAAAATGTCCTGGACTCCACTGTTCAGTGTGATGGAGGATCCTATCTCATTGATAGTGTTGAAATAGGAGTCAGCAGCCAGTCCAGATGATTTCTATGCATGGAATGGGAATGGGATGGCATTTTGTCCATCACCTCAAGCAACAAAATTCAGCCGCTTTGCCAGGGCACTAGTGCTGCCTGATCTCACTGGCCAAATTTAATGTACATCTTTGGTTCATCAAGCAGTACAATCTCACTCTGACCCAAAATGACCTTTGCTTTCTCCCATACTGAGTGCTGGCTTAGTGGGACAGAGTTAACTGCTCATTTATTTTTGTACATGTGCATGCAGCCTCTTGACATAGCTAGATTATTTCAAACCTGCAAAGAACAGACAGATCATCCCTCTACGTTCTGCAATTTAATTGTAAACTAAAATCCTATATGCTGTTCACTATCAACTTTCCTTCTATTAATAAGAGACTTATTGCTCTGAAATGCAAATATTCAATGATTAACTGATAATATATATTAAAATGAATTGCAGAGAGGATGTATGCCTACAATATATTTAAAGCCAGCTTACATTAAATATCTCTGTCTATATGCAGTTATAGATTGGAGATAAAAAGAGATAGATTGTGAACTCATCCCTTATAATGTGGTTTGCAATTAGTTAGAATGGTCTGAAACAAGATATATTGCAACTTGGAACACAACTGTTGGTTGAAAATTAGGTTATGTTTCTGTTCCATTTGTGGAAATATGCACACAAAACAGCATTTTGCTAAATGGCTGTAAATAAGAGTATAGAATACTTGGTGCTGTAGGCTACATTTCAGAGGAAGATGCTGGCAAAACAACCTCTGAGTATCCCTTGCCTAAGAAAACCCTATGAAATTAATGGGGTTACCATAAGTTAAAAGGTGACTTGAAGGCACATAAAGAGAGAGAGAGAGAGCAGTTTTGATGCTAAATTAGATTAAGACCAGATATTTATTCCTCAGTCTTGCAATTCAGTTATTAACTTTAAAACTTTAAAATCACTTTTGTGAGAGAAAGGGTGATTCAGCAGAAGGAAGGGACTGAGACCAAATCTACTCAGAGGACTTTAGTTTGTTATTCATGTCTGCTCTGAAAGCCTGTTCATGTTTGTTCTGAAGTAAGCCCTACTGAATTCATTGGGGATGGATACCTTTAGGTGGGGTAGTATAGGACTGGATAAACAGAAAGATTCAGAGTCAAATCTTGATGGCATTATTTTAAACTGGGGCCAAGCCATACAGGGACTAGAGGCCACAGCCAATTTTTGGAGCACCAAGAGTTCCTCCACTGAAAAAATTTTGAACAAAAAAAATAGAAATTATTCTCTGTTTTAAACAAGTTCAGTCCCCATCACATCTTATTTTGACCTCTTCCTTACCTCTTCAAAAAGGGGCTTATGAACAAACCCAGAAAAGCAGAAGACAGGAAGAAAAAGGATAAACCATCCTACAAGAGGATTGATTCAATTAAGGAAGCTGTGGCCATAAGTTTGCAAGATGAGGAGTGTAGTTGATGACTGGGGCTCCTGGAGTTGTCTCATTCACAGAGTTACCATAAGTCAAAGTTGACTTGATGGCAAACAGTACCAATAAAGGACACTTCTAGCCATTTCCACCTTCACGTTAGGGAGTTTGTTCAGCTTGCGATGCATTCTAGGGGAAAAAATGGTCTCTCAGTCTTTGGAGCTTACTCACCACTGACAGCCTTTAGGAATGGGTAAGCTGGGATGGAGGATGAGCAAAAGAGGAGGAGTGCTCAACCCTTTCCTTACCACCATTTTCTCACTATATTTCGGTCCTCCAGATGCTATTAACCCTGCATGGTTCCAAGCTCATGTTTGATGAGAAATGGGTGGGGAAAATAGAGTGGGAGAATTGAGGGGTGGATGGTGGGAAGCAGTCCTGGAGCCTGTCTTTATTTCCTTAATTTTATCTTATTTGAACATCTTCATGAGGTTTTGAGAATGAAAAATCTTGAGCTATTCCAGTGCTTTCATAAAACAGACCTGTGAAGACATTAGGACAGAGCTTTCCAAACTTTTCATGTTGGTGACACACTTTTTAGACATGCAATGTTTCACAACACAGTAATTCAGTTTTACTAGCAAACTCGAGGTTAAACTAACCCCTTATAAGAGATACAGACACATACATAAATTATATTAACAAAATATATGTGTATACAAGATATCTCATGAAAACCTTTCACATATTTTTAAAAATATGTGATTTATAAATAATAACATACATTTCCAAGATTGTAGGTGACACACCTACACATGGTGACACACTAATCTATCATGGCAGACCATTTGGAAAGTCCTGCATTAGGATATCATCATTAACTACTCCCACAGGGGAATTTCATTGACATCATGTTTTGCTATCTCACCATAAGATTTGACTCAGTTGGGAGCCAACTGCACCAGCAGTTGATTTGGTAAGTTCATGGTGCTGTCATCTTTGATAGACATGATGGTGAATTTTAAATTGTTTGAAACTACTTGCAGTTTGCCAAAGAAGAACATGTCTGACATTGCTGGATTTGAGCTTATTGAATTGTAATCAGGAATTGTCAAAATAAAACTATCAGTGCAGCAAAGTAACACAATATGGCCTTAAATCCATTCACCAGCACATTGAAAGGCTGCATACAATATTACCCCCAGAGCTGTGGCTGAGCAAGAAAGATAACTGTTTGACTTGTATGGGTCAGTTTCAGCTAGAGTAGACCACTAAATCAATGGAATGTGCCTTTGTGTTGATTCGCCATTGAACAATTTTTTCAGTGGATCTATTTTGGATTAGAGTAATGAATGAGATTTAGACCAATATTGCCTACTGCTGAACTGTATTCTTTTAAGACACAGAGAGTATGTTACCCTCATTTTGTTTGTTTATGGGTTTGGTTATATTTTGCCCTAATTTATTATGTAAAATGCTTTGACAATGTTTCCCTGTCTTCTGTTCCTCACTGATTTTCTCTATGTTCAAAATGCAGTATTAAGGAAGGGGAGGTGAGAATGAGAGAGAGAGAGAAAGAGGGAAGGAGGTGGAGAGAAATTAGTGTCAGTAGAAAACATGTAGTAGAGACTAGATAGTATATGAAATGCCTCATTGTGAACAAATTTGCATCCCTTCAGGTGATCATGTACACTTGTCAGTGTTTATACAGTTAAACAGTTACAGTAGTTAGCCTACTATTATGGACCTTAGAATGTTTATGTACATCCTGAAGTTGCACAATTGCTGTTTAATTCACATTAACAAAACATGAGAAGTTGAGAAAGTTACTTTTGTGGACTGCCAGGTACAGAATGCCCCAGCCAACATTGCAACTAGTGTTCTGGAATTCTGTGTGCTGTGTGTTGTATTTCAAAAAGTAATATTTTCAAGCTCTGAAGAATATAAAAGATCAATTTATTCATTTCATCTTTTCCTGATTGACTCTTTTCTCTGCTTCCTAGTGCTCTCTTTGCACATGACATATTTAATTTTGCCCCTACCATTTTACCTTTGATTATTTTTCATATGAATTAACGTTCTGCCTAATTTCTGGGTATGTGTATAACAGCAGAAAGGGTTTTGTGGCCATTTGATTAGACATTTGATTAGGTGTGTGTCCACACTACACAGTTATGGAGGTCTGATTCCATTTTGCTTGTAATGGCTCTATTTTTATGGAATCCTGGAATTTGTACTTTGGTAACATACTTTAGAACTCTCTGCTATAGAAATCTAGTGCTTTTCCCTGAACTACAATTTTCAAGATGCTCTAGAAGGGGAACTAAGGATTAAATCAGTGTAATTCTGTAGCATAGACAGACACAAGTTTCATTGTATATGTTTCATTAAGAGATACATTCATGGGCTGTTGGTTGGTTAGATGGCTCCATAAGGTATATATGTAGAAAGGCAATACCATTTCCAGCATGTTCTTGCATACGCTTGCTTCTTAAGCAGGGAAGAGATTTTCAGACTCATAACATCCCAGAGACAGGTGGATATCCAATATAGACATGTACTTTGGCATCTGCTAACAGTTACAGATTGCATTTAAAACAGCTCTGCATCTGATAAGCAGCCAATGTGTTGACAGGTATTCAGCTAGGGCAGAATGTACTGTAATATGAAAAAGCAACACATTCATATTTTAAATTAAGATTTCACTTATAAAAGGGTTAAGAAATGATTAACAGTTACAGATTTAATTTAGTAAAGTATATTTTAAGGCTATGAGGTCTAACAGCCTGGTGCACTCATTTGTAATCAAGATATTCACTGTATTTACTAAAATGTGCATGTTATATTTATCATATTGCATAAGCATTGAAAAATTTGCAAGAAGACCTGGTAACAAATATATAATCATTTATTCACATTTTTCTAGGAAAAAAACCCACAGTTTCTTATCACATAAATGAATTACATCAGCAAAATAGCTGTTGTTTATGACATTTCAGAGCACTGGTAAGCACAAGTTTCACAAATATATCTGCTAGTTAACAATAATGGTGGGGCAAAGTTCAACCTTCATTGGAACCTGAGTTGGAACTATGGCTCCTAGTGAGTATCACTGTATTCACAAAGCAGCTGGGCCAGCCCTAACCATTACTTAGGGTGAGGTATTAGAGTAATTCTACTCTGTGCTCCTGCAGGAGAGAGAACAGAAGCGGTAACTGTAATTGTGATGGGGAGAGGAGTTTACAGGGGCCAAAGTGCCTTGCTTCTGGAATTAGGGGGCATAGGAAGGGTTCCACAGAACCAAAGCAAAATGTTTTGGACAACCACCTACCCCATGGCACAGGAAGCCTCCCATATTTCCTTACCTCCATGGACACTCCAACCCTGGAAGCCATGAATTCACAGGATTGGGTGGCTTGGACCAGCAAGCTTCTTCCTCACATCACTGCTGTCACTGCCATCATTTTCTTTCCCTGTAGAAGGATAGGCAGAGTAGAATCACTCACATAGTTCAAACTCTCTAGTACCTTGATCTTTACTTAGGTAAGATGGGAAAAATACTACTTGCTGCTTGTGCTGTTCAACATCAAGCACTTGCATTTCAGCAGGTTCTGGATCCATCCTACAAACAGACAAAGGGCCTTGGGCAAGGAAAAAAGTAGTTTGCTTTATAATTCCTACCCTGAAAGACTTTGATGGTGTTTTTATCAACTATATCTGGTAGCTCTTTGCAACAAGGTAAGGAAACACACTTCATTACAGCTATAAAGCAAAACCTTCCAACGCACTGTGGCATTAATATCATTTTAAATAAACTACCTAGCCAATGCTCAATGAGGATTCAAGCATATCAGTCATACAAAGCATCTCTGTTCAGAAGTGAGTTATGGAGCAATCTTGGCTCTGCAACCTACTGCCCACAATGAAGTTTGCATAGTACTGGATATCCCATTCTCTGTCCAAATTCCAGAGAGTGCAACTATGCAGCTCTTTTCATCTCTGCATAAAACCATCAGAAGAGCCATGCTGGATCAGACCAAAGTCTATCTAGTCCAACACTCTGTTGACACAGTTGTCAACCAGCTGGTTATGAGAAGCTCATTGGCAAGATAGGAGTGTAACTAGGTTGTCATCAATAGAGCGTAGTGCTAATAATCGGTAATGGAGAGCCAGACCATGATTTCCTGAGCAAAATCTGCAGCTGAGTATCTCCCCTCTCAACTCTACATACAATTTTCACACACACACACACACACAAACAAACCAGGAGATGGTATGACATTGGTCTCAGCCATGGAATCTAAGTATTTAATGCAGCTCCTAGAACTACTGTTTTACTACATTGCAAGAAAGACTTATGTGGTAAGCTGTATATTTTCCCTTTTCTAGGGGACTAGATTATATTTATTTTGAAAACACATCTCTGTGTTTTTACCTTCTTTCCTCCACAAATGTGTAATAGAACAGACAGACAGGCAGAGCTTTCTAGTTTCCAAGACTATAAATGGGCAGCCTTAAATTTCTTTTCATTTTTTAGTGAACAACAAAAACCACGTACAGCTGTGCGTACACCAAACACATTTTGAAAGACACAAAGTTACATCATTTTTCACACAACACTTCTATTGTTTTCTGATTCTTAGGCCATTTCTGCACTACTCTGTTATAGTGCTATAATTCCACTTTCAACATTCTATGGAATCCTGAGGTTTGCAGTTTAGGGAGGGACATTTAAAATTCTCAGTCAGAAAGCCCTTTGGTCTCAGTAAACTACAAACCCCCTATAACAGCGTAGTGCAGAAATGACCTTACATTCCAAGAAGTTTCACGTTCATTTGCATTCATGCTTTTGAGGTGGGTGGAGGAAAAGCATCATAATACACAAAAATCTGGCAGGCAGAAGGGTTAAAGGCAGTCCGTTGAGAATGCGGAAAAAGAATATGCCTTCTGGAAAGAAGGGCCTGCAAGAGTATCATTCTGTAATCAAGTTTATTCCTGGCATGAATTGTTCAGAGAAAAAGTCAACCTAATTTGGAAGGAAGGGGATAAAAACATTCCTTAATAATGCCAACAGCATGAGTTCTCAGCATGTGGTAAAGATTATGTTGCTGCCTAGTAGGATAGCTGAGAAGATTCCAAGGACATCGAAGGTCTCTAGAAAGGTCACAGGTCACTGAAAAGTTCATCTGTGTAGTTTCATTGAGGGGATCAGGAGGCTCACTGCAAGAAGGAAGACAAAATCTACTTTTATAAACAGACTAATAAAAGAACTTGGAAAAAGAGCTTTTTGGAGAACTCCCTCCAACCATTGACCATGCTGCCTGGGGGATTCTGATAGTTGTTATCCGAAGCAGTGACATTCCCAAGCTCTGGGCTATAACCGCAGTGGGTGGGGCTGTGCAAACTGTGGTTGACTTTCCATCAGGCAAGCAATGATTGAATACTAATATTTCTCAGATTTAAACTATTTCACAGATGAGAACACATATGGTCAAGCAACATCAGAGGAAACATTAACATCAAGATGGACAATGTTATTAATGAGGAAGAACATATAAGCCAGGAGAGCCTGCATGAGTTTGCTTTTTCCTGAGATTATTGGGAAGGTCAAGATCCCCCCTCTGAGTTGATTTCTACTTTTGCACTTTGAACTCAGTTTCCAGCAACTGAAGTAAGCTGAGGACTAATGAGGAAAGTGAGAGAAAGAGGGAGGAACTAGCACCTTTGAAAAGCAGATGAAATAGAGGAATGACAGAGGATTAACAGGAACAGTCCTTGCCAGATCAGGGCAGTTGAAGGACAAGAAATGGAGAAAGGCTTTCCTTGCATTGCACAGAGCTGCACTGTCAGATCACAGCCAATCAACTTGTCTCTGCAGCATAATTTCAACTTGCAAAATAAACTTTAAAAACGACTTAACAATACAATCCTGTGCATGTCATATGAAGTTTATTCTCCAAGAGGCAACAAGGAATATAGGAACACTTCCTATAGTTGTTCCATATCCCCATTTTTAATTGAGAAGTTTTTCCTAATTTACCTATTAACATGCCAATCTGAGGCAGTCTTTCTCTTGAATGCTTTAAGTTAGCCACAACAAACATGCACATGCCGTATACTCATTTCTGTGTCAGAAGTAATGTATTAATAGCAGTGCCTGAGTGCTGTGGAGCACGCAGACTTTGTAACACTCTTAGCAACTGCTCATCTGAGTTGTCTAATATCTTTGAAAAGAGTGACCCTGGATCCTTTTAAAGTCACAGAGAATTGTGGTTAAAGGTCAGGGGAGATTTAGGATGTTACAATGTGTATGCTGGTTAACCATGCTCCAGCTCTGTATAAACTTATAAGCTTATTGTTTAAGCTCCCAGTCCCCTTCCGTATTTCCAGCACAGCAGAGTCATATAAGGGCATACAATTGTTGCACCAATTACTCATTGTCCTAAGATAATTCTGGTGGAGCCTCCTCATGCCATCTTGTGTACAGTCACTAAACTACACCTTGGGCTATTTGCTTTCACATCCAGTTCTAAAGAGGTTGATTAATACTGTTATAGATCCTTGATTTGAGAGTAAGGAGATAGACAGGAGTAATAAGATTATTATTTTAACAAAGCATAAACCTATGCAGGTGGACAGCACAGTGATGGAATGCCCTTTCTCTCACAATTAACTTGGTTCCTTTGTTGCTTATGTCAGGCACACTGCAGGTACGTATCCTTGGCCATTTCCACATTACACTGTTATAGTGCTATTATTCCACTTTCAACATCCTGTGGAATCCTCGGGTCTGCAATTTAAGGAGGTGCATTTAGAATTCTCAGCCAAAAAGCTCTTTGGCCTCAATAAACTACAAACTCCAGAATTCCACAGGATGTTGAATGTGGAATAATAGCACTAGAACAATGTAGGGAGGAAATGGCCCTTGTCTCAACTAGGGCTGGGAGATTTGAGTCTGAATTCATTAAGCAGATAATTCCTTGGGTTTTCAGTGATGGGTCTCTATGGGTTGACAGGTAAAAGGATCTGCCATTCTTTCGCTATGATGTGGTTCTTATCAGCAGATGATCAGCTCATCAAACTCCTTGTCAAGTTGGTTCTTCAAAATCTCTTGTCAATCTTTCCAGCCTTTTCTAAGCTGCCTAGGTTTGTCTGACTTCCTATTTCATACCCTACAATATTTTCCAGATGAAAACTGGGATACATGTCATCAGAGTGTGATCAAGATGACAAAGGATATTAATGAAGGAAGAACACACCAGCTGGGGAGCCTTCATCAGTTTGCTTTTACCTGAGCTTACTGGAAGGGCAAGATTCTGTCCCCCTGCTAAGCTGATTGAGAGCAAACTGCTTTTGCATTTTGAACTCAATTTGAAGTTAATGAAATAAGCCAGGATGAAGAGGAAAACTGAGAGAAAGAGAGAGAAACTGGGGCATTTTAAAAGCAGCTGAAAAAGTGGGACAACAGAGGATTAATTAGGGCTGCCCCTCCCAAACTGGGACTGTCGGAGAATAATGTTATTCATATTGAGTGTCCTCTGACCTATCTGTTGTTTGCGTTTACTCACTTTTCGGCTATCTTATTTTTTAAATTAAGATTTCATTTAAAATAGCAATCTTTCTCTTCTCCTCTCTGTCCCTTCTACTACTATGCATCATCATTGAAAGCCTCCTGTTCTATTATTATTGAACTATAATTTCTCTGGCAATTTCAATTCTGCTTTTTATTTCCTTGCTTTAAGCCATTTAGTGTCTTGGATTCTTTCTACTCTTTAGTTCATACATATCATGAGCTATATGCAATGCTTAGGCCCTGGATTCTAAAACTGGGGGGGGGTGATACCTGTATAGGAGAGAGTAGAGTTGGGGCCTTGGGAACAGTCTCGTGCTTCTGATGCTACAACGAAAGCAAAGTCTTGAGATTGTTTTCTTTTGGGAAACTCTATCCCAAGACAGAAGACTCAGGAGGACAATACAGTAAACAAAAGCTGGAAAAGGCAGCCACCTGCAACCTTTTCACATCACACAGTTATAAAACTGTGATTCTATTTTGACTGCCATGAATACATCCTATGGAATCTTGAAGTCTGCAGTTTGGTAAGAAATTAATGATGTAATCATGGCAGTTAAAGTGGAATAATACTGCTGTAATTCTGTAGTGTGAAAGGTCCCTGTCCAGACTGTCCAGACCATTCCTACTGATTCCCTTCCTAATCCTGTCAGTATATTTTCCTGTTCTGGAATAAGAAGGACCTCCATGCTCTCATAAAGTGAAGGGTAAAACAACCTTACTTTTTTATTTTTTATTTTTTAAAAAAAAACAAAAACCTAAGTTATTCTACCTTCGTGCACAGATACTCATTCACAGGAGTATGTAATCCTAAATTTAGGCCCTTTCCGCCGCTTACCTTTTTGTGGAGCTGGGGTGTGGGGATCGCGCGAGCAGCCTCTTGTGAGAGGCTCTCATATCTCCATTGCTTCAGCTTCATAGCTGCTGCCTGCTCATGAGCAGGCAGCGTGAGAGCCCTTCCTCTTCCTTCCGCAATGCAGGCTGGGATTTCCCCAGGCTGCGCTGGGGCAGGAAGCGTGAGTGCCACGGCTCCGGAGCTCCACAAGCACGGTAAGTGCATGTGGGGCCCTGAAGTGATGCGCGATCGCCAAAAATGAAATAGCGCGCAATTGGCGCCTGCCAGCCCCTGGAGCGTCACGCGATTGCAAGTGTGTCGTGTGGACTGCTCCTCGCAATTGCGCAACACTCCAGGGGCCCTTTCACATGGCAAATGCCATGCGAAAAGGGCCTTAAAAATGAAAGTAAAAAATAAAAAATAAAGAAAGGTTATGGTCTTTCAAGTCCAAATAGTACGGCTGTAAGATTAACTGGAGAATCACTTTTCTCCCACTTAAATCTACTTAGCATTTAATAAGTTAGATGTCATTGTTTGCATAGTCCTGCTTTCTGAGTTTAAATGGCTGGCTATGAGAGTGAAGTGCCTTCTGAGTGGTAGCCCCCATATCATGGCATTCTCTCTAAAATCATTGTTATTGGTACCTTTCAGAAAAGAAGTGGTGGATCTTTGACCATGCAATGGTTTGATCTGCAGCGTCTATTAGCTCCAGTCAGCATGATCAGTGATATGGGGATTATAATACGAAACTTTTGGTGGGCCAAAATATTCCCCATCTCTCTTTGGAAGTTTGTTTTTAAGGGTTTTTAATACCATCCAAATCCAAATACCATCTAAATCTTATGGTATCTACTCTATCCTTCCTTTCCTTTTCTTTTTGATCTATTTTAATAGTTCCTGGTCTATTATGTTACAAATTTTGTGCTCCCTACCACTGGCTTCTAATGATTTTGCTTTTGCTTCACTATGCTGCCTCATTTTACTGGGAGCTTCACTGGGAGCTTTTCTGAGAGTCAGGATCTAAATAGTGAAAATTAAAATAATATGGAATACCAGCGTATTTACCCGGCGTTACCCTAGATTTTATTTTCCTCTTCAGAACTCAGCAAACTGGCTTCTCCAATACCTGTAACTTTTCCCCATATTCACCAATCCAATCTGTATTCAGAGTTGTTAACATTCATAGGTTGGGTTCCTGAGGGAATACACTGTCCTCCTTCTTGCTGTTAGGCTTCGCCTCCATAGCAACTGGCCTATTCCAGTACCTGTAACTTATCCCCATATTCCCCAATCCAATCTGTATTCAGAGTTGTTAACATAACAGACGTTTAGTTTCTGAGGGAATATACTGCCTTTCTTCTTGCTGCTAGGTTTTGTCTCCATAGCAACCAGCCTGAGACCTGGGAGCTCTCTGGCTGAGTATTCTAAAGGCCCTTCCCTGAACTGCCAACCCAAGATTCCATAGAACCTTCACAGCCAGCCAATCATATGAGCTCTTCTTGCCTCACACAGCCAATCATATGAGGTCTTCGCCTGCCTGACGCAGACAATCAGACAAACTCACAAACCTTGACTTTTATATAATAAATAAATGAATCTATATGGCTGTCTATCATTTATCATTTAGTGTGATGTGGACTTCCAATACACTACATTTTTTTGCTGGATTTCACTCTTTTCTGTGCCCAGAATGAATGTGATATGGCAAGCCACAAAATGTTCACTCTGGAGCAGTTCTGCTGCTATAAATGAAGTAATTTCAGAGTAAGTGGTTTGGCTGCCTCAACCTCACATGTTTCCATGGATTTCATAGGACTGAAACGGCAGAATGTCTAATTGAAAATATCTCTCAAGAGAGATTTTTAAAAAGGTGTCACTTTCTAGCTATTTGTGCAGAAGAGCATTTTCCTGTTAGGCTGTTAATTCACTTATTTATTCAGCTTTTGATAAGAATAAGAAATGCTAGTCACTGGATCCATCAACAACTTTGTAGAAAACTGTGAATGATTGGTGCCTCCTTTGGCGAAAATCTGAGACAATTTGCTATTGTATAAGTACTTGAAAAATGTGACGTGACTAGTAATTAGCACGTGTTGGGTGATCTTTGCATTCATGAAACCACTTGTTGGCTTACTCATCAGAAGTGTAGTATGTTTCATAAAATGGACAAGAGATAGAGGGTCCTTTAATGAGTTCTGGTTGGGCTGAGCTGCTCTACACAGTGATATTCAAACCTCCCCCCCCCGCCAACTGATTTCAACCATATAGAAAAGATAAGGACGAAAGAGGACCAGGACCCCTGCTGGTCTTAATAACTACCCATTGTTTCACCCACTCCTCCCAAACCCTCTTAAGATCAAGGGAGGAACTGCTGGAGAGGAACTATAGTTGCCAGAACTGAATAGGTTTTTTGCACTTTGGATAAGATTGTAGTATTTTCAGTTGTATATTTAGGAGAGGAAGAGAAGTAAATTCTTTGCAATGTAATTTCTATATTGCATTTGCTTTTTTGTTTTATATTTTATATTTTATATTTTTTTATTCTATTTTGTATTTTTTATTGAGGGCTTTAAGGTTGCATCAAATATTGCAGAAATACTGAGCAGCACAGGCAAAAGAGTCTTGCAATCAAGTTCCATGCTGGCACCTCACGGAACTTTGGTGACAATGTATATTATCATATTCAATATATAATTTGTTATATTGTCGTTAAAATTGTATATTGAGATTTACAGTGCAATTGTGCTTGCAATATTCAATTATGGTTGGCCTCATAGAACCCAGAAAGAGATACACCAATACACCAACAAACGTGGGCAGTTTTCATGCAGCTTGCAGTAATCCATTTCAGCCTTAGCATCATGCAACTATGAAACTGCTCCTGAGATTTCACTTCATGGTAACTTCACTTTGGATTGCATCAGTATATTTAAGAAACTTTCAAACAAGCAAGCCTTTAAAAAGAAAAAGTTCTAGCAAGACTAGTCACTTGATTTAACCCCATAACAGGATTGCATGTTTCTCTACAAGGGCTTTTCCCTCCCTGAGTCCCTAAATATTGTTGGATTGCAACTCCATTTATCCCTAGCCACTGCCTGTGTCTGGTGGGGATGATAGGACCTGTAGTCCAGAAAGCATTTTGGGGGATAGGGGAGTAGGTTTGCTTGGTGAGCTAGGTGTCAGTACATTAATCTCTTGGGCTCTTCTACGCTAATTGCTTGATGCATAATATGCTGGAAAAGACAGAAAGTCTTGTGTGTGCGCACATACATGTGTGTGTGTGCACATGCATGTGTGTCTTTCAGTCACCTGCTGACTTATGGCAATCCCATGATTCCATAAGGTTTTCTTCAGCAAGAAATACTCAGGGGTGGTTTTGTCAGTTCCTTCCTCTGAAGTATAGCTTACAGCCCCTGGTATTACATCAGTGAAATATTCTTCTTTATTTTACCAGGTATTACATCCATTTCAATCACCATAAGACTGAATACTTATAATGGACCAAATTTTTCAGGTGTTTTACCCCGTAGCTTTCTCTCTGAATTAAGTATGATATCACCAGATTTGCATAAACTTTTTGAACTTGGCTATGAAAGATTCAGATCAATAGGTTGCTTACTCATCAGTCCTACTCATCAGGATTTTTACCTTGTATACACATCTGTCATTCACACCAAGAAATTTAAAATCTGCCCTTGCTTCACTTTCCAACCTTGACTTTTGAACAGCAAGGCCAGCTACTGAATCATTACCATATACATTTGTACCCTTGATATTCCGCTAGTAATTGATCTCATCTCTCCATTATTATGTTAAGCCTGTATGGATTTAGAAAGCTGAGATCCTCCCTTAATTAACCCCAGCTTTTTTTTTTAAAGTAAGATTACCCTCAGGACTAACATGGGTAGTTCATAATTTATCTGAAGTTGAAGAATTCATAGACAGTCAGCGCAGGAATTTTGGAGCTAAAAGAAACATAGTTCAAATCTAGCATAAAATACTGGAAACCAAGTTCTCTCTATTGCAGAATTGAAGGAAATGAATTTTAAAGAAGTAACACAGCCTTTTATCTAACCACAAATAGAGAGCATAGAATATGCTATGGGTTACATGAAGATCAAAATGCAAGCAATCCTTTATTAATAGAAATGTAACAAGACTACAACAGTGATATTCAGTGTTAGATAATGATGTCCACAGATTCATTCAATGAAGCTTCAAAAGATTAAAACATACTGGGCATATCTGCTTCACGGGTATTGCTGATAATAATGGAATAGTGTGAGATTTCTGTTATTTGAAATATAATGGTCCTAATAAAAACAAAATTGATATCTATATGGGAAATCTATATTTGGACTACAGCTCCCACAGTCTCCCAAATGGAAACTGGTCATGGTGACTGGGAGATTTCTGGGATTTCCAGTCTAAAACTATTCCAAGATTTGTGCATGCATTTAGCAATTACGTAGAATATTCTCCTATGGGGTTAACAGTCATTGGGTCCCACTTGGAATCAGCATCTGACAGTGGGTGGGGTTGAGCAGAATGGTTCTTTAATCTATTATCTTGCACTGCTAACTGGATACTATGATTGATTAAGACTTTACATCTTCTGCCTGCATAGAAAGGAAAACTTCCACTTCTCCATTTAGGATTATTCCTTCCAATCTGTTCTTCTAAGAAAGCCAGTCTAGACTGAGATCCCTTCAGGGACAAAGGGTTAATTCTCCATAGAATCTCAGACTCTTGTCCCCCAGCATCTCTTTCAGTGTTACACCTGCTATCTGCTTAAACATTTCATGCACATGGTGCCAGCTCAGTTTATGTTTTCTATTTCTTCATCACATGACTTTTCATAGTTAATCAGCTGTTGTGTCTCATAAATTAGTAAGCCCATCTGATAGCACCTGCACTGTACTGGATCCAGTATGAAGTGTTTTCTTTCAATACTTGCAGGTTACTATTTAAAAGGCAAAGTACATAAGACAAGCCAACAGCACAGCTTCTTAAGCATTGCTTTGCTTTACTTAGAAGAGGAAAGACATTGAAATAGAACAATGCCAGATACCACATTCCTACCAAGTGGCCCAGGGGCCCTTTCATACTACACAATCATATCACTATGATTGCAATTTAATTGCCATGGAATCCAAATATTTGTAATTAAGGGAGATGTATTTGGAATTATCAGCTACAGTTCTAGTGCCGCAGCAAACTCCCTTTCTGCACAAGGGAAATACATTGCTATAGCATTGTTGCATCACAGATACATCTGCACATCAAACCAGTTTGACGTCATTCTGTCATAGTTTGTTCCACATGTGTTCAGCTCTTAGTGCAGTTCACATCATTGTGAAACCAGTGTAATATAAAAATGGAAAAACTATGACGCAAACCAACCACAACAGTGCCACTGCGTTTTTTCCTACATGTGGAAGCATTACATTGATTCACACCACAGAGGTGGGTGTTAAATTGACCAATCAGTGGTGGCAGAGTAGAGGAGGGAGGGAATAGGAGTTCCAGGAAAATTGATGATGCGGAAGCTACAAATGATTTTCTCCACTTTACTTTGACAGAAACTGGAGGGTGTGCAGATAGGAATCAAGGTAAGTTGGAGTAAAAAACACCACTCACAAAACGCAATGAAATGCTCCTCCACTTTAGTGCAGAAATGGCCTACGAGTACTCACATGCTGAAACATGGCAAACTTTTTAACTAATAAAGATTAACTTTCCAATATCCTGAGATGTGTCTCCTTTTTCTGTGTTGCAATATCTACTCTGTTGTAAATATAAGATCACAAGGTTAGAATGCATATGTTGAGTAAACAATGAAAGTGCATAATCATCTATCTCTATCTGTATCTATCTATCTATCTGTCTTGAAGATTTTAAGCATCTCTTCTGATGGTACTGGTTGGTATTTCATATATTTCATATATTTCGTAGTACATATTTCGTATATAAGTACGCACAAATATGGATGCATATGTGATGGGCCAGATCCTGCAATTTAATGTGTAGATAATTTTTTCTGAGCTGTAATCTTACTATACCTCCATTCACTCTGTTTGAGGGTCCTACTGCATATTTGCATAATGCCACATCTACACATTTGGGATGTTGACCTTTTTCAGTATATCCCAACCTGGTTGTCCTGCACCAATATAGTTGTAGTTCAAACCCAGGCCCATTACATCCAGCTAACATGCTGGATCCACACTACTCAGAGCTGAAACAACTAAATTAAATTTTAGATCCAACTAGAATTTACTCAGTGAAATGAATGAGACTTGATAATCACACATAAAAATCCAATTGATTTTAAAAGGGTCTAAAACCAAATGGATTTAGGCTATCAGTTTTTGTGATATCTGACTGATCTGACTTTTCTACTTGTTCTAGCCTGACATATCTTTCTACAAGAAAGACTAGGTTATATTTCAGCATCTTCTCCCCTAATATGTTCATGAAATTTTTCCATTCCACAGAAGAATAAGTAATTATGGATATATTTTCACACACAATATATTTCCCACTTCATCTCTCACATACAGTTGTAGCCATGACCTCTAAGCAGCTACTGAAACCACAAAATGACAAGCCAAAACATCCTCCAGTGATTCTGCCTTAAGATGCTCTGTCTCTATGAATTAAGAGCTGAGTAGCTTCACCTGCATGGGAGAAACAGCATCAGCTCCAGTTAGCATTCTCCTTTGAGTATAAGCTGACCTTTCTTGTCAGGAAATGCCTGTCTTGGAAACAGATTCTTCGGAACTACTTATACTGGAATCAGTGGGATAATCCTGAAGTTAAGAAGCTATTCAGCATGACTGAGGAGGACTTTAGAGACCACTTCATTTCACAACAGCAGTTAACATACTAGCATATGGAAACCTGGCCATGCAGGGTACAGCTAGTCAAGCAAGACTTTGCATCTCTTAAGGATTCACATAAGTATGTGCATGTGTGGTGTGTGCCAGAGCTTGGAAAAGTTATTTTGAGGGACAATAATACCTAGAATCTCCAAGCTAACATGGCTACTGGCCATTGTGGCTTGGAAATTCTAGCAGCTGTAGCCTTAAAATATAACTTTTTCTAGTCTGGTATAAATAGATATTCACCCACATACACAGCAAGTGTGGTTCAGAGTATGAACCTCATAAGGAAATATGAGCACCTCCATTAGCCAGTGAATGTTCTCCATTCACTGGAAATCACCACCACCACATTTTTATGCCAAATCTGTTGTCTTGGCACAGATACTGGTCATGTTTACATTTACATGTTTGCATTTATAAATGTAAACATAGGAGCTTTCAAACATATTATGCATAAATGTGGTACATAGCTTCATAGGTCAGGCTGTGAAATAAGCTACAACAATTAAAGATAATATCTGGAATCCTCTTGGGCAGTTATGGATATGTAACCTAGAATACAACATCTGTGACTGTTTTGCATTCACTGTCTCTACATGTGCCCTAGCTCAAGGGATATGTTGGGACCATGAAAGTCCCCCAATTCCCTCTTACCAGGAAGCAGCCACTGTGATCAATGGGGGTCCATTTCCTTGATCCCCAGGAAGCAGCTGGCTGAAATTTCTACCACCACCACACTTGCATGAGCTATCTCTTACACGAGAGGATATTGTGACAGGGACCCCACTGCTGCTTGTTGCTTTTGAGGAAATCATCTACACAAGGGTATGGGAATGTCAGTCTGCTGCTTCCTGAGTTCTAGGGAAATGGATCCCCATCAATTGCAGTGGCTGCTGCCCAGTAAATTGGAACTGAGGTGGTAAGGCCAGGAAGTACTCTGTAGCTGTGTAACTATAGTGATTACATATTTGTAAGTGCCCAATAGGATTCTAGCCAATATCTGTGTCTCAGTGCCCTGTAACTCACTGAGCTGTCATGTTAGATACTGAGGGCTGAGTTTCACACTGAAACCTGAGTTTCACGTTGAAATTCTAAATACAGGGCTCAGCCACAACACATAGGAAACTGTGGTAGACACCTCAATGTTTGAAAGAGGATTTTTGGGATTTCTTGTGCAAATGCAGTAGCCAGCTCCAAGTAAAAAATAAAAAATCAATGTTCCAAATGAGGAGTTTCCTAGAAGCAAAAGGGGGCCTGCCATAACTCATTGTGACATTGTGGTAGACTCCTCAAAATCTGACAGAGGCTGAGCTCCTATGTCAAGGAGATGGAGTGTAACTTTATGCTCATGGAACTATGCAATGTCACCTTGTGACATTATGGAACTGAACATATAATTGCACATGCCTCTAGATATACAACATGCAATCTGAATGCATATCCATACATAGCTGTGTATAATGCACATGTACATCAACCCACAATGTGTAATCATGTGCAGAGAACTGTACATCCAATTTTGTTTCCACAAGCTTGAACTAAATACTACTGTTTTGGGAAAAAAAAATGTCCAGCTGCTTCCAGAGGAGAACATGCAGAGCATGCAACACAGCATTCGAACCTCAGTACTTTTTTGTGGTTAATCAAGTTGCAGTGGCAGTTTCAAACTGAAATTATAAACAGGGGGCTTCCTGGAAGTAAAAAAAAGTACAGCTTGCCAAGAGCATACTGGGAATTTTTTTAAAAAAAATGGGCAGAAAACATGAGGACTTTCCATAGCACTGCTGCTAAAATTCCTGAGATTTAAAAAAAAAAAAAAAAGGGGAGAAAATTGGATTGGGCTCTCTAAAGTATTGTTGACATAATTTATCAGGTTTAAAGGTGGTAGTGGAAAAATAAGAGGCCTCATAGGTTCCCTTCAGAAACAACTTTGGTTGTTACATCAACTGAAGTCCTTCCTAGAACTGGAGGACCAAATCAGGGCAGTGTACACACTGGTAATGACAAGGCTGACTTTTGCAATGCATTATACATTGGTCTACCTCTGTACCAAGTTCAGAAGCTTCAATTAGTTCAAAACATGGCAACCAGATTGGTTACTGGTACATCTAGGAGTGACCATATTACATCAAGATTAAAATCATTCCACTGGCTGCCAATTAATTTCCTGCCAAAGTATAAAGTGTTGATTATTACCTTTAAGCCTTACATGGTTTAGATCCATGTTATCTACAGGATCACTTTCTCCTGGATAATCTGCCTCGTACGCTAAGGTCCCCTGGGAACATCTACTTCAGTCAGCCCAAACTAAACTGTTACCCAGTGGACATTTTCTTTAGCCACCCCAAGACTGTGGAATGACCTGCTGGAAGAGATATGACAGCTCAAGATGCTGTCTAAATCAGCACTAAAGAATGGTCTCTTCCAATAGGCCTATCCAAATTATGGTTTTCAAAGTATTTATTGATGATTGTTGTGGGTTTTCTGGGTTTTGAGGCCATGTTCTATTAGTATTTTCTTCTGACATTTCACCTGCATCTGTGGCTGGCATCTTCAGAGGATATGGTGGCATGGAAGTAAAACAGAGTATATATATTTGTGTAGTCCCCTGGGTGGGAGGGAGCAATTTGCATGTGTTACAGTTGGCCTGTTGTTAAATGGGATATCCTCCAGGGCTGTATTGTTAGTCAGGGGAGATGCATAACAGTGCAGTTAAGTAAGGTTCTCAGTCTTATTGAGATGGATGCTAATTTTTTGGATGCTAATTTTTGACTAATGCTGGTATGGAGGAATAGCAGCTTTTTATCTATGTTTGCCAGTTTTTTGTGGGTGGTGTGGATTCTCTCACATATTAGTGCATGTTCCATTTGGTTGTAGATGTAGTTAGCCTGTGCAGATTTTAAGGTCCTTTTTGCTGAGAGAAAGGATGGAATGGTTCTTGTGTCGCTGCAGCATAGCAGAGAGGTTAAAGGATTTTAATGTGCATGGTGTTGTATGCTTCTAAACAGATGTTATGATTTATGTTATCTGTTGTAATCTGCCTTGACCCACAGGGAGAGATGAGTAAGAAATAAATTATTGCTATTGTCATCATTGTTGTCGTCATCATCATCATCATCATCATCATCATCATCATCATCATCATCATGTTACCCTGATCTCTGGGGGTCCCAGGAGGGACACCTAAATAACCCAACAACAAAACACAACTTTGGGGGAAATTAGCTGGAGCACTCACTAAAGCGAGCGAGAGGCAGGGTAACTTAGCAGGATCTTGCAACCCAGCATCTACGGGGCCAGGTCAGTCAAGCAGTCAGACGGTTTAAAGACACCATAGTCACACAGATAACTAAGAAATTAGAGATTGACTTGGAGTAGGGATTTTCAGAGGGAAATGGGTGATACGACCTTGAGAGCGACGTTGGGGTGCAGGGAAGAAGCTCAGTGTGGTTCGCTGAGCGGAGCTTGCCAAACAAAGCAGCAGCAAGGCAGTCTGGAACTTGGGAGCGATCCCAGGTTGAGCGGGCTCAGTTACTGGAACTGAGGGGAAGGCTTGCCAGGCAAAGCGGCAGCAAGGTGGTCTGGAACTCGGGAGCGATCAGAGGAGGGTCTCGGAATCAGGGGTGTTATAGGGTGAATTGTGACTGCAGGCCATACCTTACTTGGTGAGAACAATGAGTTTTAGGAGCGGGACAAAGCTTTGGAAAGGTCAGAATGTAGCATGATTGACTTAGAGCCGAATTAACAATAATGTAGCCAGTATGCAAATGAGGAGCGCTTAGTACAGCTTTGTGAGGCTACCTGCTCGGGGCAGGGAGCCTTTGTTAGTATCGTGCATATGCAATGAGGTGTTTGCCGGAGAGGTCCCTGAAGTGACGAACCAGCTCTGTCTGGCCTGCCTGGGTGGAGAATGGAATGTCCAGCAATTATCGGCTGCGCCTGTTTACGTGCTTGTCCGGAGGCCTCGCAAACACATGGAGCAGGGTGGCAGAGGAAAGCCGAATGGTTTGATATCAAAGCGATATCGAGTGCTATCTCCGGGTAGGCCTGGACCGCAGTAACAATCATCATCTTAGGTACAGAACCCAGGGGCAATGGATATACTCCAATTACTTGGCAGACTTCTGCATGACCATTACATACTACAGTCGTTATGGTGTTACCTTGTGCATTCCAGCCAGAATCCCCACATACACACATTCCGCTTACAGGTAAGTATCTGCTGTTGTTGACAGTGGTGCATGTCAGGGTATCCAGAATGTAAGTGTGATATGTAAGAAGTGTTTTTCTGGTGGATGGAACACAGAGGCCACTTTGCCCTTTGCTGCACAGCTGCAAGTTTGTTTTGTCTATCTTGTCTCCTAAAGTTCCTGTCTCATGGAAAAGCTCTGAACCTAGGAACCAAGTATGTAATGTATGACATGGTGTATGTCTAAGAGTGGTTTAACACTGGTTAAAAGCTTTACATCATGTTCTGTAAGGTTCCCTCTTCCTTCTTCTTTTCTCTTCCCATGTTTCATTTTTGCCTAGCTTTGTTTATGCTACGCTTCTAGACAAACTGTCTGAAATGCTCTGTTTATCATGTATCCTGCTTTTGTTTCAATAAACACAATACATTTGCATTGCTGTTTATCCTGTCTGGAGCAATCAGCAAAGGCATAGAACAGCTTCATGGTTTTGCATTCTGCACGTGCACAGGAGAGCACACCCAGGCACCCTGACATCCATTCCCCTGGCAATTGAGAAGTGGATGCCTAATATTCCCACTCACTCTCCATGAATGATTTCCAGCACCACAGGCTGAAAAAGGACCCATGTTGCAAATCCCCCTTGTGCCAGAGGTCATTTATGTGAAAGGGGGTGAGCATGTTAGGCAGCCTTTTCTTGATTGACTGAGGAATGGACCTCCATCAATTCCACAGGCTGCTTACTGGTAAGTAGGATTTGGAGACTTTCATAGTCCCTACACAGCTTCTAAACTAGGGGCTATGTTGGGATCACAAATGTGCAGCAGTTAGAGTAGCTGTAGGTTATACATTCATAACTGCCCAATAGGATTCCAGTCAGTACTGAAAGAAAGAAAGAAAGAAAGAAAGAAAGAAAGAAAGAAAGAAAGAAAGAAAGAAAGAAAGAAAGAAAGAAAGAAAGAAATTGAACTGGCTGATTCCCTGTAACTGCATGAAAAAGAGTTATAAATATTATGAGTTGTTCAACTCTATTTGTTTACTGTCAAATACATTCCCTCGGGTCTCTGCTCCATGCACAAGGCCATTATTTGATGGAAAAGTATAAAGCCATAACAGGTTGATGTAAATTTCTTTTAGGTGCCTTATACCTCATAAATACCACAAGGGATATGAAATGGCAGTTTTATTCTCTTTTAAAAGCTTCAACAAAGGCCTAAGGCTGCAATCCTATGCACATTTGTTTGAATGCAGTGGACCTTCTTTGAGAGTAAGCGTCTATTAGGTCATGGTTCACACTGAGAATCATAATGCAGCTTCCCCCTTTTTAAAATTGCTATTGAAGATTTCTCTCAGATGACAAAATCCATCTTTCATGTGGGGAGGGATCACAAAAAAATAAGGAAGATTCTCTGTTATTTGAAAAATTTACTGCACATTATGTGTGTAGCTGCATCACATGGTTATACCAGTTTGATTCCACTGTATCTACCATAGCTCCATCCTCTGGAATCCTCAGATCTGTAGTTTAGCAAGATGCTTAGAATTTTCTGCTACAGAGGTTTACTGTTTTCTCCTGAATGATAACATTAGATCAGGTTTCCGTACAATGGACTTGTGACATATGAGAAAGTATCAGCCAGCTGGAATTGTGCAGCTCGGATATACCCCCAAACCATAACAGTGATGTGGAAAATGCAAGGACTAGCTGGATAGTAGGGAAAATGGAAGGGGTGAAAGGGATATTTATGATGGCAGCAACAATTAAAAGTCTCGCAACACCTTATGACTGATACATTTACTGTGGCATAAATATTCATAGACTAGATTGCCCTCTTCAACAGATGAACTCTGTGCTGACTCTGTGATTAATTTTCTACATTTTAAAAGTATGTACCAACAGATTATTGTTTTTACTATAGCAAACTTACATGCCTACCTCATGGAAGTGGGCATGAAGATCTAGCAGAAAGATCTCTTTTTTTTCTTTTGAGATTACATTATAAAGATTTTAACTTGATTAATATAGCAAAAGAGAGAGAGAAAGATTTGTAGGGAAATAACAAATCTGCTCTGCAAATATATGAATGATCCTCAAAAGGTAGTAGGAGAAGGAGATCTTTAAGCTAAAACATAATGTAGGTGCTGTGTAAGGACAAATAGGAACATTGAAATAAATTTAGCACAGAAATTAAATTAACAGAATAAAGTTCTGGGAGAGTCATAGGAAGACAATTGTCAAGGTAAAGAATCTTACTGGTGTTAAATTTGGGATTTTCAAATTCATATGCTTTTTGAAAGTAGTGGCTGGTGGACCTGTGTAAGAGGGGTGGAAAATTCTCTTTGGGGCCCTTTTTGCATGGCATTTGCCATGTGAAAGGGCCCCTGGAGCGTCACGTGACTGCGAGGAGCAGTCCACACAATGCACTCACAATCGTGCAACACTCCAGGGCCTGGCAGGTGCCGACCAGGCACTATTTCATTTTTGACTTTGAGCTGAAAATCGCGTGTGATAGCGCATTGCTCTGGGGCCCCATGCACACTCGCTGTGCGTGTGGAGCTCCAGAGCCGCGGTGCTCGTGCTTCCTGCCCTAGCCCAGGCTGCACTGCGGAAGGAAGAGGAGGGAGCTGAAGCAACAGGGATGCGACATCCTCTCACAAGATGCTGCTCACGCAATCCCCACACCCCAGCTCTGCAAAAAGTTGAGTTGCAGAAAGGGCCTGGGTTTTAACCCAGACTTTGAAAGAGCTATCAAATGTGCTGGCCCTTTTTTGAAGATAGGGTTCAGCACCTTGGATATCTCCTTTAAAGTATGGACTAAAGCATGTTAACATGAGGCCCACCAGTGCCCCAGTGCTATGTTACATTAAGAGACAAGTGGCTTTCCAGATACCTTGGAAACTCTGGACAAAATATTCTGTTGTCTCTTATTCACTCTTGTCTTGCTATAGAGCTTTAATAACAGAAAAAAATAGGTATGGGTTAGAAATAGAGCCTCTGAAGTAAAACAATGATGAACAGCATAATTTCCTGTAAATGTGTTTTATATTTGGAGGAGAGTGAACAAATTTATTTCAGAGTTTCATAATCTTCACTTGTAATACAATGAACAGTTTGCAATCGGGGTATCTCCTAACTAATGTCTATGGGACAACAGGAGTCTCTGACATGGGCATGGTACTACGAGAGGTTAGACATAACTTTTTTTTTTTAACCAGTAACAAAAGAATAACCTCATTACATTAGGACTGTAACTTAAAGAGGGATAAATGTGAAGAGTATAGAATTCCTGGTTTCACTGCTTCTCATACAAAGGAAGGACTAGATGTATGGGCCAGTATTTCTTCAAAGGTTTTTAAAATCAAGATGTGATATTGCAAACTCAGTCATTGTCACTTAATGCAATTTACCTAGTCATTCAATACTGACAGTTCCTCCCCTCAACCAAGAAACAAGTAGGATACATGTTTCAGTATTGCCAGTGAACTGAGCCAATTCTGGTTTATCTCATTGGTTGCTTACAAAACTAAAGCCATTTCTGCACTAGGCTGTTATCGTGCTATTTTTCCACTTTCAACATCCTATGGAATCCTGGAGTTTGCAGTTTAGGAAGGGGTGAGGCCCTCCCTAAACTAGTATAGAAATGGCCTAACTTTCTATTTTCATAGTTGCTTATATGTATCTTTTGATGGAATTGGAAGTAAAACCCTCATTTTCAGCCTGGCACATTAACTCAAATGTTTTTGTAGTGTGACTTTAAGCCATTTCCAACTTATAGTGACCCTAAGGCAAACCTAGGAATTTTCTTGTCAATATTTGTTCAGAGGGGGTTTTCCTTTGTCTTTCTCTGAGGCTGAGAGAGTGTGACTAGTCCAAGGTCACCCAGTGGGCTTCCATGGCCAAGTAGGGATTTGAACCTTCATCTCCAGAGTCATAATCCAACACTCAAATCACTATACCACACTGGCTTTTTTTTTAATTTAAATATAGTCAGCTCTCCATATTTGCGGGTTTCACTTTTGCAGATTTGATTATTCACGGATTATTTGCTGTCACCTCCTTCCCCCCCCCATGCCATTTTTAATAGGGACTGCAAGCCTCATGAGACTGAGAAATTGCAAATGAGGCTTGTAAGTTCCTATTAAAGATGGTGTGGGGCAGCCATGGAGGTGGCAGTAAGCCCCACCAGCGACCCACTACTGCCTTATGAAGAAACTCTGATGCCTCAAAGGAATCCATGGTGGGTTGAATATGGTGATCATACTTTTTGTGTGCTAAATGTGGTTTGGGAGAGACTAGAGTTATTAATGGTTTTTTCACTTTCATGGGGGTCCTGTGCCCCTAACCCTAGCAAATATGGAGGGATGACTTTACATGACATTAAGTGTGGCACCCTGACCATTTTTGCTGAGGAAGAAAAGTCACAGAACAAAGGCAGCAAACCTCCAAAAACATTATTGTTGCGTTGCGAGCTGTGAATTGGTTATAAGCGTTACTCTTCACAATCAACTGGGTAGCATAAACAACACTTGATCCAAACTATTGAGAATGCAGATAAAATTCACAGAAATTTCTAGTTCTACAAAGTTCTACAAAGCAAACAGCCAATTAAAAAGTTACTGTTTTCCCTTTTGCTGGAGTGATGTGGAGACAACAGCTGGTTTCTGACTCAAGAGTACTTTCTGGGTCTTTTCCCATTGAATAGCTACAGACTATGTCCTCCAAGGATGGGACATGATAATGTTTGCTGGTTATGCTGGCAGATTGCCAGTTATCTTGTTGCCAATTCCTCTCAGGTAGTGTGACCTTGCTAGGTTATAGAAGCATGTTGTACTGACTTTATTACAGTTTGCCCTTTTATTGAGGGTATGTTTAGTGCATGTTTGGGGTCTAATTAAAATGCTAAAATATGGTTCCAGGAGATTATTATCCTTCCTTCAAAGAAGACACGGAGCTATAGGACTTCTGTACTGAAAGTGACTGAATAAGTTTGGTTTGTAACTTTCAGAGACTTAGAATCAAAACATTAGCCTATCACAATTTGCTTACATTTCCTACTAGATAGTAGGCACAGTATCTTGGGAACAGATCAGAATCCTAATCTGCATAGAGGTAAATTCTTCTACTAAACATAGTGTTTATCAGTAGTGGCAGGGTTCTCCTGGGCCAGTGGGTCAGTTACTCAGCTCTGTGTTTTAGTCTAGACTTTAAAGAAAACATATGAAGTACTGAACCCTATCCCCCAAAGTGGCTCCAGTACTTGGAGATCTCCTTAAAAGACTGGGCTAAAATACACAATGGATTCACCACTTCACTGACATGGGAGATACCAGCCATCATTGCTTTTAAATGAAGTTAATTTATTCTTTTTCAAAAAAATACCCTGAGTTTCACAACTTCTTGTGAAAGTGGGAAAAGAAGGAAACACAATACTTGAGTCTGCTTGATCTGGTATACGGACTTGCGGAGCCTTGTGCAAATTGTAATGAAAGCTAGAAGATGGTTTTATATTATTAGGATTGCATTGACCAGATAATGGGTTATTAAATTACATTTTACAAATTAGGGCTAAATCTATGTATTAGTTGTAACTAAAGAAGCCCCAATGCATGAATAAAATTTCCATAGCCAATACTTCCGTGACTTCCAATGGTTATACTCTAGTTGGGAGTATAACATCAAGCAATTCTTTTCTGGGGGAACCTTCCCCACTTAGTGGCTCTGATCAGGCTGCACAGCCCTTTCAAAATATGCTTCGGATCCTCCCCCTCCTCCACCAGCCACTGCCTGGTCAGCTAAGGATGATTCACAGGTGAATTTCTCTGCACCATATACCTTCTCTGATGCCCCCCCATACACCCTAGGAAGAAGATGGATGAAAGAGAAGTATAGGGCCACAGTGCTGACCCACCCATTTCTCTCTTTTTTCTTTGACCTGATTTGGATCCTGCATGCCTGCTCTCTCCAACCAAGCCTTGGGCCCCTTCCCACAGCTACACATTTTCATATTTGCAATTTTTCTACTTTTGCAACGGTCATGCACACCTAACCCTATCAAATCTGGAGAGCTCACTGTAATCAGTTATATTGGTGAGCTACTGAGGATGGGCTGATATGACTGGAAGCCACTTGGTAACTAAGAGTACCACCTGGAATATGTACCATATGGAAAAGAAAGGTGGTTGTTATTGTAATTCTCTTTTCAGAGCTGAATTACTGTACAGAGATGATTATATCGTGTTTCAGAGCTTGGTAGTAGCCTTCAAATTACCATCTATCCATGGACTAATAGCTTCTACATAGTCAAGTTTTAAGTCACTAAGACATCACCTGGGACATCTGGAAGTCTCCTTAGGGTTTCTAGCTATTTGCCCAGTTCTGTGAACTCTTGAAGATGCCAACTGGTTGGCCAGGCCAGGGAGTATGGAACCATAGAGGGATTCTGACTTCAGCAATGAATAAACTGAGATGGACAGATTATATTGGAGCAGGAGGCTTGAACGCTTCCAGGTTTTCAGCAAGATGCTGACCCAGATAGTGTCATCCATAAGCTGCCCTCTTTGTGAGTAATGTCATAATGAGGATAGGTGGCTGCCTTGAAACTCCTGCCTAGTTTATCACCTATTCAGCTTTCTTGACCTCAAGATATGATGGGAATCCAAAAGCCACTAAAGAAACAATTTGTGCAGTGATGTCCAGTTCTGCAATTTAAATATTAGTGTCCAAAGATCTGAAAGATCAGGATCCCTAAAGGGGATAATTTCCCCATTGGGGAGAACTAGACCCTGAAAGAGGTCATGGATATGTAAAACTTTACTAAATAGAAAACTACTGCATCATAATAAGGTGGGAAGAGAAATGAGCATTTATTCAGTGTCCATTTTATACATTACTCAGGTGGTATGGTTGCCAGGAATCACTTCTGGCTCCTAGGACCACCAGCTGCTACAATATCTGCAAGCAGATCATCAGATGGTTGACCCTAAGTGGCAAAATTATCTTTGCAGTGTCATTCCTTCTCAGTTTGTACTGATATAGAGGCTTTCACTGTGATTCAGAACTCATGTGTGTGTGTGCGCGCGCGCGCACGTGTATGCATGTGTGTGCGTGCGTGTGTTGATACACACACACACACACACACATACTATATAAAAGTGAATGGTAGTCTGTGCATTTGTCTATTTGTTCACATCAGCACATGATTGGCTGTGTGAGACAAGAAGACCTCATATGATTGGCTGGCTGTGAAGATTCCATGGAATCCTGGGGTTGACAGTTTAGGGAGGGGCCTTTACAATTCTTAGCCAGAGAGTTCTTGGGCCTCAGGCCGGTTGCTATGGAGATGAGGCCTACCATCAATACGGATGCTAGAAAACTTTTGGGAGGCATATGTGAGAAAAATTAAAGTGACATAAACAACAGAGCCCATTTCACAGTATACTATCATAGTGCTATCATTCTACTTTCAACACCCTATGGAATCCTGGTATTTGTAGTTTAAGGAGGGGCATTTAAGAATTCTCAGCTAGAGAGCTCTTTGGCCTCAGTAAAATACCCAAGAATTCCATAGGATGTTGAAAGTGGAATAAAGCACTATAACAGTGTAGCGCAGAAATAGGTCTTCTCGCCTCACACAGTAGATTGTATGGTTCCATATGTGAGGAATCTTAAAGTTAAATTCAAAACAAAAAATGCTTCCAGAAAAACGTAAAGCCATTGCACAAATTCAACAGAAAGAAAAAAAATCCAGTACATCAACATCACCAGCAACACAGATTGGATTGGGGATTATGAGGAAAAGTTATAGGTACTGGAATAAGATGGTTGCTGTGGAGACAATGCCTAGGAGCAAGGAGGAGAACAGTGTATTCCTGCAGGGACCCAACCTCTGCATGTTAACAACTCTGAATACAGATTGGACTGGGGAATATGGGGAAAATTTACAGATACAGAAATAAATCGGTTGCTATGGTCATGAGGCCTGCCACAAGGAGGAGGAGGACAGTGTACTCCCTCAGAAACCCAAACTGTGTATGTAAATAACTCTGGATTGCATTGGGAAATATGCAGCAAAGTTACAGGAAATAGAGAAGACAGTTTGGTAAATACACTAGTACATATGCGCACATACGCACACGCACACACATATATCGATCTCCCACCATAACCTTCAAAATCCCTTTCCTTTGAGCATTCTGACTTCCAGCTTCTCACAGTTAAATTCCAAACATCTGGAGCACCAGATACTGCATGCCCAGTCTACAACTCTTACTCCTTTATTCAATTTTATTTTGCTAACTTATCATTCTATCTCTCCTTTCCCCACTTAATAAAGACTCATCAGAGAACATAAAACTGATACTTCCTAGGCACAGTCACTTGGGAGCTTTGCGATAATCTTGGCTGATTCCAAAGTCAGACCAGCCTGCTTTGTCAAAGACAAGCTGTTGTGTATGTGGTCTTTTTTTAAAAAAAATCTAATTTGTAATTCATTGAAATAGTTAGTACTGCTCATGCTGTTCATACTGAAGAGGATGAGATTACATTTTATCCACCCACTTAAACAGATGGGTTGTGGGGTGTTTTAATATCATTATTATATTTAAGTATCAATATTAATTATAAAATATTTGAACAGGGGGAATCATTGCATTACGTGTTTTTCTTCCTCCAGTATTCATTTACTGGGAGAAAGGATCATGCAGTTGATTTTATTTTCCTTACAAAATAGTGCTCAATTGAAATATTTGGATCAATTTAAAAGAAGCCATTGTTTGCAATATAAAACCCAATCTCCATCTCTCAGATTGGACACTTGTACAAACACAGGATTTGTTCCAAGTTAATCATATTTAGATGAGACTCTTTGATGACAAAGGCCATTTCCTCACTATACTGTTGTAGTGCTATTAGTCCACTTTCAACATCCTGTGGAATTCTGGGGTTTGTAGTTCACTGAGGCCAAAGAGCACTCTGGCTGAGAATTCTAAATGCTCCTCCCTAAACTGCAAACCCCAGGATTCCACAGGATGTTGAAAGTGGAATAATAGCACTATAACAGTGTAATGCAGAAATGGCCTGAATTCAGTCTTCTTGATTTCGTTGTGTGTGCACTAAGTTTAGGAGATTCCAATCCACAAAATTAGTATGTATTGTGTGAAATTCCTAATTTGAAAAGCCAATGATATTTTCTTAAGCAGGTCCCATACCATGGACCAAACAGATCCATAGACTTGAGAGAAAGTGAGTGGCAACATCATCCATTTAATTTTGTTATTCATTTTTATATATTGACTTTCTGTGGTCTGTAGAACAAAGTCTGAGAATGTGGCCAAAGAATATTCCTAATGTTCAAAACTGGACTGCAGTAATGTTTCTCCCATTGCTTTCTTCTTCACAGATTAATAAACTACTATCATATTTTAGATTTCACATGTGATCTCAAAACATTAAAAAGTTCAGAAACTAACCTAGATAACAAGGTGTGATACTGTGGGATTTTGCCCTCCTTATGCTATTTAGTAATAAAGCAGGCCCAAATATAGAAAGATATTATACAATAATGTTTCAGGACTAGTTTTAATTATGGATGCTCTCTCTCTCTCTTCCTGTATCTCTCTGGTTGAATCTACACAAAGGCTGGAAAATAGCTCCACTGTGTAGTATCCTACATCATTTTGACCCCTTTAATGTCACATACACCTATTTTAAATCCCAACTGAAATCAGTTTGGAAAGCCATGTGGGACCCCATCATGTAGTCACATCAGTACAAAGTGTGCTCCTACTGTGTACGCATGTTCCCCATATCGGTTTATGTCTGGCCCCACACCAACAGTGGCTGCAGGATTTTGTTGTTGTTGTTGTTCCTGCCATGCACGCACATATTCCCATAATCAAATAGCCTTTCTCTGTTTTTTTTTTAATTACATAGTATTTTACTCTGGAAATGATAATCAAAGAATAAATGTGGTAGCATTAATAGTAAGGCAAGATATAACAACAGCAGATAGGGGATATAATGCAAAGTCTGATCAGATAATATCAATAGATCTATCAACATAAAGATAATCTAAGTTTGTGCTTCAACTACAGAATCAAAAAAGAAATTGAGAGATTCTGTGCTCTTATGCAGAAACTGATCACACATGAAAATGGGACACCTTGATAATCACAGTCCATTTGAATGCAACAGCAGGCTTTAAGAACAGAATCAAAAGTTGGGTGAAAAAGTTTCATTCATTCTGACTGGCCACTTGCATTCCTATTGGACTGGTAGTCACTTCAGCCCTCATATGTGTTGCCTCTATCCCCTCTAAGGTGATGCCTCATTTTTAAAATTTATTTCCCAGGAAAGTGGGTATAGGATTGATAGCATATGGTGCAGTCTTATATAGGTCAACTGAGACATAAGTCCCACAGCATTCAATAGTGCTTACTCCCAGGAAAGTGTTTTATAGTGCTTGTCCCATTAGAGCTCATTCTCATCAGCCCACCCAAAAGGACATCTAAAGGCAAAACTAGTCAAAGATGTGACGGGAGATTGATTTACAGCACCAGCACAAAATCTTCGCTGGAACCACTGCACTCTGGACAAAAAGTGTCCCAGAGGCAAGCATAACAAAGTTTCAAAACAGCAACAAGTGTGTGGAGCAGAGTACAACTACAGCATCAGCTCTGATCCCTCTACCCACTGGTTAGTAAACTCACGGACAGAGAGTTTGTCATCCAAAATACCTGGAGGCTTTAATCTTCAGAGTTGCAGTATATACATCTGTACACAGGATACACAGATCCACAGGCAGAGATTCAGCATCAGAGTGACGGGATGCAGAGATACAGGATGAAGAGAGTCAGAGCAAACATCCATGCCCCTCTTATATACACACCTGCTTCCATGTCATCACTCAGGACCTTTGCCTGATGCAACCACTTGTCATGACTTCACTATCATGACTCAGCCCTTTACTCCATGTCCCCTAGGGAATGAGTCATACTTTGCCCAGTCATTCCCCAGGTGTCCCATGACATGCTCATCAAATTTGCAAAATTGCAAAATTCACCATCCTCACCAAAAAAGGGAGACAAACAGACAGACAGACAGACAGACAGACAGACAGACAGACAGACAGAAGTATTTTCAACTGGGGCAGACCTGACCCAGCTTAGCTTCCAGGGTCAAGAGAAGATCTGGTGCCTGCGGGGTATTTAAATGGATTTCATCTCAATGGAGCAGTGCTGAAATTTTGATTCATTTAATACATTATAAATGGAGTCACATTTCACAAACATACATAATCGTTTTTATGTGTTACCAACTGCATGCAACAATTTCTTTAACATCACTAGGCATAGTTTATACTTAAAAAATCATCTCACTGTAGTAGTGCTTAAATTTTGACAAAACAAGTTGAGTGATGTTAAATTGTTGCATGCTGGTAGGATATATAGCAGAAAACATTGTGCATACATGTGAAATGCAGCCTTTAAAATGTGTTAAATGTTATTTAACATTGTCATGGTCCTGAGAATTATTTGGTGTCACTGTCACACCTATATTGCCTCCCACTGATAGATAACACATACACACCAATGATCTGGACTAAAATACTAAAAAGCATCGATAGCCTTCCAATGACAAGAGGGGCCCAAGAGAGGTTTTTCTTTGTCAGTTGCTAGAAACATAAAAACCAGCCTTCCATGAATGCCCAGTTCATGGAAGACTGGTTTCTTGTTTCCAGCTCCTGACAAAATGCTTCTCTTGGGTCTGGCAAGTCATGGTGAGAAGATAAACAAGTTATGTTAGCTTTTCAAAAATGTTGTTCTAGTACATTTGTAAAATTCATCCCATTGTATATCTGATTCCTACAAGACCTACCATTGTGCTGAGTGTCCTCAGAGATCAATATTGCTTTTTCAACACAAGAGTGTAAAGGGAGAAAATGCACAATATGAAGAATTCATTCCTACACATCACAGGCAGCAAAATTCACCATCCTCACCAAAAAGGGAGACAGACAGACAGACAGACAGACAGACAGACAGACGTAGAAACTGCAGAAATTTCTTCCCATGTTAACCCTCCCACAAAAAAGATCAGTGTTGCAGACCTACTATCCCTTATCAGTTCATAATTATAAATATTCATCTAACAAAATATTCTGATATTCTGTTTATAATTCAGATTCCATTTTTTAAAATTCTCAGTTGGAATAGACTCAGGAAACACACTTTCATTTCCCGATATCCCAATGACTGTTATAATCCAAATCATTCTACATATACACTTGGATCCCAACTAGGCATCTTCTATTGGAAGGAGGTTTCTCAAAGAATCATAGAATCATGAACCATTTCCGCAGTACACTGTTATGGTGCTATTATTCCACTTTCAACATCCTATGCAATCCTGGAGTTTAGGAAGGGGTATTTAGAATTCTCAGCCAGAGAGATCTTTGACCTCAGTAAACCACAGACTCCAGAATTCCACAGGTTGTTGAAAGTGGAATAATAGCACTAGAATAGTATAGTGAGGAAATGGCCATGGAATCAATCATAGAGTTAGAAAAGATCACAATGGGCATCCAGTGCAACACCTTGCCATGCAGAAGTACACAATCAAAGCACTCCTGATAGATGGCCATCAAGCCTTTCTTTAAAAAACCTCCAAATAAGGAGACTCTGCCATACTCCTAGGCTGTGTATTCCACTGCCAAACTGCTCTTACTATTAGGAAATTCTTCCTAATGTTTAGGTGGAATCTCTTTTCCTGAAATTTGAAGCCATTGGTCTATTTTCTGGTCTCTGGAGAAGCAAAAAACAAGCTTGCTCAATCCTCCATATGAGATCCCTTCGGATATTTAAACAGGGCAATTATGTCACCTCTTAACCATTTCTATCCGAGTTTAAACTCAATCCATCTCCCTAAGCTGCTCTTCATAGGTAATGGTTTCCAGGTCTTTTTCCATTTTGGTTGATGTTCAGCTTGTGGTTTACTAGATCTCTTTCACATGTACTGGGGTCAAGCCAGATGTCACCCATCCTATGTGTGCATTTCATATATTTTTTCTGTAGTACTTTATATTTCTCCCTATTGAAATTTATTTTGCTAATTTTGACCCAATTCTCTAGTCTGTAAAGGTCATTTTTAATTCTGATCCTGTCCTCTGGGGTATTAGCTACCCTGGCATGACATATTGTCACAGACAGATTTAATATAAAAGAACTACCAATGTTCACGGTACAAGTTTGTATTTTGTTTCAGCCTGCCACAGCTTTTGTACAATAGGGCTTTGTATGGCTTTGAACCACTTCTGGAGGGAAAAAAAAAACTATCCAGAGAGTAGAAGAATAAACATGGCTACTACTGGTAACAATGGCTAAGAAGTCTTGGGAAAAGCATACCTCCAGCCACTACCAGTGATCATGGTTGCTCCACCTGCTTCCTCCTTACCACAGATTTTACTCTTATTGGTAGAAGTCAATCAGTCAAGACTCTATTATGTTCCACAAAGCAAACAAACCAAATGAATAGTATAACAATCAGGGTATAAATTAATATTGAGGCAAACATTAAAATGCATTAAAATGTTGGTAGAACTGCTGTGTCATCTGGAGGAAAGGGAAAAGCATGGCAGAGTGACTTTGGGATCAGAATTACAGCCATATCCTTTTTTAGATGGGATTATATATTTTGAGTTCCATGTTTACAAGCCCATTGCTTAAAATTTCACCAGCCACTGTACCTCATTAAAGAGTGATATAAATCTCTCTGCCCATCTCCTCCCATCTCTCTCTCACATGCACCAATTCTCAGTATAATATATATCACTTTTATGCTTCTTTTTTTTTTTTTAAAAAAAAATAGACCTTGAAGCCTCTCTGTCATGCATCCCCCCCTCACTTGATGGGGTTGGATGTGGCTGTTTTTAACATTAAACTGGTTTAGTGGGAGGAAACCTAATAATGACCCTAATATTTTTATGTCGATCGTTATGGACTGCTTTAATTAAATGTTTGGAAGAGACTCTGATAGCATATTTTAATGAAATAAATAAATAATGGAGACAGAGGTGTCTTGTTTAATGGAATGGCAAGGAGTTAAGATAGAAGTTACCTCTCTGTGTAAGAGATTCTGGAGTCAAAGGGCTGGAAGAACGAGAGAGAGAGAGAGGAGTTGAAAATTGTTTTTGTGAGGCTCAGGCAGTAGGTTTCTTGATGTCAGTATTTCCAGTGATTTCCAAAAAAAGTTTTTTAAAGAAAAAAGAAAAAAGAATGTGAATCTAAATATTAGCCTCAGTTAGAGCAGATCCACTGAAACAATGGGAATTTGGTAAAACAACATTTATGTAAGCTCCATTGACTGAGTGTGTTTATGTAGGTTGAGATTATAATTGGAGTAAAGGGGGAAGGTATACGTCATTGCTGGAAGAATTTGTCCCACGCCACCCAAGTATCGCAAGTGGTGGTGGGGGGACGGCCTTTGCCGCCCTGCCGCAGGACGAGATCGCGCTGCGGTGGCCGACGGGAAGAGGCGGGGCTGAGCATAGTATTTAGGGCCGCCCCACCCCTTCCTCGACCTCTCTTCGGATCCAGGCATATGATGTTAATATTGATGTTAATATTGATTGTTAATATTGATGTTAATATGATGCTAATATTGATGTTAATTAGGCATATTAATAAATTGCCCTCGATCCACTGGGAGAGGCAGGATAGAAATAAATTTTATTATTATTATTATTAGTTCAACCCAAGCTCTGTCTGTGATCTCGTTATTTCGTGGGTTGGGCAGCAAAAGACACTAACAAATGGCATAGAGGTAGAAGAGACCACAGGGGCCATCCAGTCCAACCACCTGCTATGCAGGAACACACATCAAAGCACTCCCAACAGATGGCCATCTAGCCTTTGCTTAAAAACCTCCAAAGAAAGAGACTCCACCACACTCCGCACATCAGCCCATTTTATTTTAAACTGTTTGGTTTATCACAGCATTAAGAAAATATGGTTGATGTTGAGATATGTGGCTAAACAAATTGGGAATATATAAGCAGAAATAATAATCATCATGATCATCATTATCATCCTTTTCCCCAAAACTAGGACTCAAAGGTAGCTTATGAATTACAATGAGACAATATAGCTAAAGCAATACAGAAAGCCCCCACTTTTTGACACCCCATTATCTGACAACTTGCTCCAAACTGATGCTTCCAAATTAAGGACAAGTTCCATTAATTCAACAGGGGTTCTGCTCTTTCCTTAGTTCTTCTTGCCTATGAAGGCTCTCTTGAAATCTCTCACCTGCACCCCTGCTTGCAAAGTGAGCTAAGAGGGGTAAAAGGTGCCAGGCCATCTGAGAGACTTTGTAAGCAGAGCACACGTGGTTAGTCTCAAGTGAAATCCATAAGTCCTTCGTGCCCCCTACAGTATAGTACATGAGTCCTGCTTTTCCACCAATTCCATTTTCTGACAGTTTTCTGGTCTCTAATCTGTCAGATAAGTGGGGAAAGCTTGAACAATTAAAACAATATAGAACCTTCTTAAAACCCATTCTTTTAAAAAGTTCAATTCTAACAGCCTGTTAAAATTCTCTGGTATGAGAAGGCAAGAATAAATAGAGAATTTAACAATCATTTCATTAGAAAATCAATTCTTAGAGTGTGGCTGCTGTATAAAAAGAAGGTATATTTGAGATTTCCGTTGTGGGTATCTCCACACGAAGCTTTTTATAGGAGAGAGAAACCGCAAATAAATAGATGGATTGCATATAAGGATGTAGTGAAACTCCAGTGGGGAGAGCTCCAGTTGAAAATGAGAGAAGAATTAGTAGAGTGTGGACTTTCTACCCACTGGCTTTTACAGAGACAGATAGCGGAGAAATTTAAAATTGATCAAAAAACAGTAGGGATAGAAAGCGAAGAGAATGAACTTGATAAATTATTCAAACCTGGAGTTGAACATATTATAGCAAAATTATATAAAGTTTTGCTGAACTTGGAACTTGAAAAAGAAACAATAAAGGAGAATATGTTAAGGTGGGCTCAGAATATAGGAAGACCATTACATCTGGAATGTTGGGAAAAATCTTGGAATAGAATAAACAAAGCATTGAAGAGTGTAGCTTTAAAAGAAAATTACTTCAAGATCATTTATAGGTGGTACTATACTCTGGTACAAATTGCAAAAATGACCAAATTGGACAAGACTAAATGTTGGAAGTGTGAACAGAAAGGGATTTTTTTCCACCTATGGTGGACATGTATAAAAGTGGGGAAAAAATGGGTACAAATACATAATAATATAACAAAAATTCTCCAAAAGAAATTTCCGCTAAACCCAGAAATGTATTTGTTAAATATGTATGAATGTATAGGACCACTAAAAAAAAAACAATCGCATCACAAGATACTTACCTATATGATAGTGGCGGCAAGAATATGTTATGCAAGTAGATGGAAACAAGCAGAAACTCCTGAAGTGGAGGATTGGTTATTAAAATTATATGATATAATAGAAATGGAAAAATTAACAGCATCATTGGCACAAAATCCAAAGGATAAAATAGATACTGACTGGGATTTGATTGTCCCTATATTGGAGGCTAGGTGGGGGAAAGTGGCTATTAGAGGGATAAGAGAATAGAGAACGCATTTATCAGATTTTCGCTCCTTTTAGGATTAGAGGATTCCTAAGTTTAAAATGGAAGAAAAGTTAGAAGATAAGGAACATAGAACAAAGATTATAGAGGAGGAGGAAGGAAAAAGAGAGAGAGAGAGAAGAGTTCACTCGAAGGAAAAGAGAAGAAACAAATAAAGAATAAATAAAGAAGAGAAAGGGAATAATGGGATAAAGAAGACCCAGAGAAAGGGAATAGGATAAATATAGAAATTGATAACTATGGAAGCAAGCGAAATGGTATGGTGGGTTATTGTTGGACGGAAAAAAACTAATGAAGAACCAGCTAGTATAGAGAAAATAAAATGAGGGAAGTGTTTTTATTAGATAAAATAAGAAAGATTGGAGATTGAATTGATGTGGATGAACAAGTCCATTAATAAGGGGATAATTAGAAAAATGGTTATGGGAGAAAGGTGGTGTTGAATTGATTTGGGGTGTATGGTTAAGTTAAAGATACGGGTGATGTAAAGCAGAATGTAGATCAGTAATCTTTTGTTAAAATTATCATATGTTATTTTTGGAATTGTATATTTTGAATGCATGTAAAATGGATGTTGTGAAATCCATATTTGTAAATTTTAAACATTAATTCTTTATTAAAAAGATTTGAAAGTAAAATTTTAGAAAATATCTTTGACTGCCAATGGAAGGACAGCAAAGAGGGCTCATTTTGGCCTCCCTGGGAAGGAAGTTCCAGTCCTAGAAGTGCCACTGAGAAGGCTCTGTCTTCTAACCCCTTGGTTGAACTGAGACAAGGGCTTCTCCAGGGCAAGCTCATGGGAAAGATTCAGCCTGTCAGCCTGGACCCAAGCCATACAGAGCTTTATAGGCCATAATCAGGACTTTGTATTGTGTCTGTAACAAGGGAGTCATATGAGCCCTGTAATCAGCCTGAGTTAGCACTCTGTCTGCAGCTCTTTGTACCAACTGAAGTTTCCAAACACTCTTCAAAGGCATCCCCATATCAATCACATTGCATTAATCCAAAAGAGATGCAACTACGGCACGTGTCACCATGGTCAGATCTGATATCTCAAGGAAAGGGCACAGTTGGCCCATTAGTTTTAAGTATGCAAAAGCACTCCTTGACAGTACAGAAATCTGTACTTCCAGGTTCAAGCCTGAGTCCAAAAGTACATTCAAATGCAAACCTTCATCTTCGGGGAGAGTAACCTTTTCCAGTACAGACTGGTTCCTTATTCCCTCATTTGGCTTTTGCCTAAACAAAAGCATTTCTAACTTGATTGGAGTGGGTCTCAGTTTGGTTGCCCTCATCCAGCCCATTATTGATAACAGTCACTGGTTAAAAACAGAGGCAGGTTCCTTTGGAAACAGCTTAAAGATACAAACAATTTGTTTTTAGCGCTTACATGCAAATACACCACTTAAAGTCCCACAGGTTCTGTAGCTCATTACTACAATTCAAATGGAACAGGGATTCTGAGACACTTCTGTGTGAGAGGTATTGTATACATGACTGGATTTTATTTTAACTTTTTAGAAAATTTCAAGGGTGACTCTTTGCTTAGAAGAAAAACATTTCAAAAAAATGACCCACGATTGAAAATATCTTGGGGACATCAATATCTTTGAGAGGTTAAGTAGAAATGACTTTCAATGAACTGAAGAAGATTGATGGAATAGCAAATAAATAATGGACAAAACAATCTGTTCATGGGGTAAAATAAGGCATATGCAAAAAGAAAAAAAGAAGAAGAAGAATGTTATTGACTTGTGGCAGCAAAGGACTTGATGAGTTGTGCAGGAATCTGGAAAAGACAGATAGACCCCTTAAGTATAAGAAATATGCCAGTGACCTCAAGTACAACCCAAAGATCTGAAAACGAAGAGAGGAAAGACATTTCTTGAGATGCTAGGGGCAGATAGTATTAATTATTACAACATTCAGAGGGCATAACCATCTCAAAAATTAGCATTAGAGATTAGATTAAACGTGCTAAATTGCCAAGGGTCAGTACTGCCTAGGGAACAGAACGAGACATGGACCTAGAAAACTGGACAGGTTTCAAATCCTAATGTTACTGTTGATTTCTTTTTGTAGTAATAGGTAACCCATCATGTATAGATTAATCTCACAGCAAGGTTGTAATTCTTAAACACCTAGCACTATATATATTTAGGTCAAGAGAATAATTCTTAACAATTCAAACATAATGAATCCTGTACTGGGAGAAAAGTGGGGTATAAATTAAATATTAAATAAGTACATTGTCCTGGTCCTACAATGACTGAACAGGAAGGATGTGAACAACTGGTCCACCCCCTATGGACCTGGGTTTGTAAATATTAAAGAAATGGCATGACATAGAGAGATGGGACTGCTATAATGTCAATAACCAGAATATTGCATAGGACTCCTGCAGATAGGTTCTCCTGTCCTTCTCATGCCCTCATGAAAATAATAAAAAATAAAATAAAATAAAAGAATAGTGTTTTATATCAGCCTTACATGACTACTCATGTCTGCTATTGCAGCTACTTTATAATTTTATAATTGGGATTGGTGAGGGAATATGAAATGATCGTGTTAGTGACTGTTCAATGAGGTATGGTGGAACTGTATGATTGTAGAATCATAGAGCTTGAAAGGGCCCTGTAGAATATTGGCTTTATCCCTCCTCGTTGCAGAAACTCCAGGAACTTCTCTGAGGGTCACAATGATAAGTGTGTATATGCATATAAATCATCTGTCTTCCTGTGTGTCTGTGTGTCTGTCTGTCTGTCTACCTATCGGGAGAGATTGAGAGAGATTGGGGGGGGAGAGAGAGAGAGAATAGAAAGACAGATAGATATTTAACTTATTTTTAATTCAAATTAATATGAAAGTCCTTAACTTTTAACAGATTGTGAGTTGCATAGAAACTGGAATGTCTGGCAATACACATGTGTTTCTATTTGGACTAGAAAGCGACTTGCTTCCCTTCATCACAGTTTTAGGGAGCCTTTTGGCAGGCAATCACAAGTCTTCAAGGAAGAACAGAGGCTGCCAGTGTGGTGGAAAGAGCCCTCAAGCCAATGTAGCTGCCTGTCAAAGAACATCAAGTGTCAGGAACCTTCTTATATCCACTCTATATTTACAGGGAAGGGGATAAAATCAGAAGGTTCCCCAAGGATGCCCAGCATTGTCCCTGGGGCTCTCATAATGATCCCTTGAAGCCTGGAGAACCTGTTCAATGAAAGCCAGCCTTTCAATAGCTCCAAGCCATGCCAAGGGGTAGATGTGTTTTATGGAGGCTGGATAAACAAAACATAAAATGGGCTTGATGTTATTGGCTGACATTCAGAACCTAGACTTTATCCTTGCATTTACATTATTTGGACCAGATGTTGGAAAAGTTTTTTTTTTAGACTGTAATTTCAAGAATCTCACAGTCAGCATGGCCAGATCAAACAAGTTACTTTTCCAAACTCTAATCTAATGTGTTCTCACTGTGCTATAATTCACATATACTACCTATTAAAACAGTAAAAGGCATACCTCCAACTGTTCAGATTTGGCAAGGGCTGTCTTGATTCAGCTGCCTTTAAAATGTCCACTTCTTTCTCCTCCTCCCACTTTTCCTCTTTTTCTTCAGCTTACTTCAGTTGCTGCAAATTGTTCAAAGTGCAAAAATAGTTTGTATTCAATTTAGCAGGATGGAAAGAAGAAGAGGGGGTGGAATCTTGCCTTTCCCTATCATCTCAGGCCAAAGCAATCTGCTTGAAGCTTCTCCTAGCCTGTGTTTTATTCTCATTAATCACTTTTGTCATATTGACCACACTCTGATGTTGTTTGGCCACACATGTCCCAGTGTGTGAAATTTTGGAGGGTATGAATAGGCCACATTCTCTTTGACACCCTCTGATATGCAGAATACCTGTATTGACCATGATGATCATTTCAAGCTACTCTTACAAGAACATCTCACAAAATGTGTTGCCCTTTAATGCTGCACAACATCTAAAGATCCATCCATTCATCCACATCTGTCCATCCATTCATCTATCTTTATTTACATCCTGCCTTTCCTCTAAATTGGGACTCAAGGCAGATCACAAAGACCAAAAATTACAAATATATGAAACTTGATATTAAAACAGTATTAAACTAACCACAGAATTAAAACAATTTAAAGTGGTTAATTCTGGTTTAGAGATCATTGGTGGAAGTAAGATGACAGAAGATGCCCAAAATCCAGAGAGCTATGACATTCTCTTCAACCTACTGTTGACTGTAGGTGGCAGTGTGCTACAGTTTTAACTATCACATTATTGCCCAGGATTTCTACACATGCAAGTTCTTATGACTCATGCTAAACATGGAATAAACACATAAACACAGAGAGAAAGAGAAAGAGAAAGAGAAAGAGAGATTTGAACTAGAAATAACATACATCAGCAGAGGAAATGTACTGTTTTGATTAAATATCACAACAATTTTATAACATGGAACCTGTTTGCTCTTGCTTTTCATTAAAAGGATTCTCCATACTTCTACCTTTAAAGTAAAAATCTCATAGATTGGCACTACAGATGACACTCAAAGCTGATCAGATGGAACAAGAACATTTTTTCCCTTTTTTCCTTTTGTTCTGTGAAGTTCCTAATAGGCTGGTTCTTTATAAATATAAAAAAAGGGTAAACTGAGGCACTTTTCAGATTGCTTGGTCTTACACTGTTTTAAACTGGTAGCTTTCCCATCTGCCTTCTGAGCAAAAATCTTCATAATCAGAGATAAGATACTTAACAGCTGGAACGTTGGAATACTGTGCATGTAAGCTGTCATACAGAATACATGAGTAGAAACTTATGAATAAACTGTATAAGGGTTAGCAAACCTTTGGTTCTGCAAATGTTTTGTACTACAGCTTCCATAAGCCCACCTAACATGGCCAATTTGGACAGCTGTAGTTCAAAACATCTGGAGGGATGGGTTCAGGCTCCCTCCTCGTCCCTAAACTACAAAAATCAAGCTTTGCCAAGATCCAGATGCTCTGGACTTCATCATCTCAAGACACCAGGTTCAGGGAAGCTCATATACATAGATCCATACCTGCCCAAAGCTTGATAATTATTTCCAGGCAAAGCTGAAATGATAAATATGTGGCTTAAATTAAATGGGCAACTCTGGCCCTACTTTCCTCTGCTTCCATTGGCAAAGTGTAGAGAAAGGGACAGGACAGCTGAAAAAATTATACAAAATGGGCAATTTGTTTGATGAATGTCTCATTATATGTTCATTTATATATTTTTTTCCCTGTGAGTCATCTATATAACACATTGCATTTGAGACAGCAGCACATTGTTATTCAGGTGCACTTGAAATTTTTGCCCAAGGTGATTGCATCACAGCAAAAGGAGACTTTAATGACCAGGCAAGTCTCACATGAAGGTGTTGAAGTAATGGATAGTTTTCCTGCTTGAACTTTGCTTGCATCCAAAAGTATGATAATAATATACTGTTAGCAATACAATGGAGTTTATAGCATTACCTAGTTGGGAATTATTTCCCATGGGTCCTTTTAACTCAAATTATCTGATATGCTCCATGGCACACTGCAGCCTGATTTCACATTGCTTCCCTGCAGAAACAAGAGCTTTCACAGAACCATATAAACATTGCTGTGGTCTTCATACCAGGGCAACCGTAAGTATGTTTAGCTAAAAACTTAGTACAATGCAACCCTTATTCTATCTTCTTGCAAATAGTAAAAACTGACAGGAACACAGAAGAAATAGATTCCAGTGGAATGGTAAGAGACTTTCTGTGCCCTCTACAGCATCTTGGTACTTCTATTTTCCCTTTCTCATCTTTTCACAACCCAGGCCCTTTCCTCACCTTACCGTCTTTCAGCGCTGGGGTGCGGGGATCACACAAGGAGCCTCCGGCAAGAGGCTCTTGCGTCTGGGGTCCTTCGGCTCCGCATGAGCTGCCTGCTCATGCAAGACCCTGTCTCTTTCTTTAGCAGTGCACCCTGGGAGTTTCCACGACCGGTGCAGCTCCAGAGGCTCCGCACGCCAGGTAAGTGTGCGCGGGGCCCAGAAGCAATGCATGATCACGCATTATTTTTGGCTTCTAGACGAAAATGAAAAGACGTGCGATCAGTGCCTGCCGGCCCCTGAAGCATCGCACAATTGTGAGTGCATCGTGCAGATTGCTCCTCACAATCACGCGACGCTCCAGACCCTCTTTCGCACGGAAAATGCTGTGCGAATATTAAACCTATTCTGTGTTCACATGCAATGCTGTTAAATGCCTATTAAAGAGAGAGGAGGGAGAAAAATTATCTTGCTTTTTTCCTTCTTAAGTCAGCAGTTATTCAAAATGTATTTCATATTCATGGAGTCTTTCCATGTAGCTAAAACACAGTCTTTCTTCTAAGGTCTCATCATGGGCCCATAGGATTTATCCATTGCTAGTCCTAGATCATGTTCCTGCTGGTTTAGAGTGTAGCCCTAAATGGTAAATATACCCAAGGTCTATAAGATAAGCTAACACTAGGGTAGTTTCCACCAGCAAGCTAATTAATGACATCCTTAGGCTGGAAGGGGTGTGGACTCATTGCAGATTTATCTGGCTCATCTTTAGCTGTCTTCAACAGTTAGAATTGCACTGCTAGGATGTTACAGACCACATAGGCTTCCCTTATTCTGGCCTATATTTGTGCCAGAATTGTGGTTGTATCTCTAGGTTAGAAGAGGTTCAGAACTGGTATAGCCTGGTTCTCCTCTTGCTAGATCCCTCCAGACTGCTTTATTGACAGATCTGTGTAGTTAGTTGGCGAAGAGGGTTCTCCAACATAATTGTGGGCAGGAGAATTTTTTCCCTACTCCTACTGCTCTAGAGCTGGTGTGGCTTTCAGTTAGGATTATGCTGTCTACACCAGGACTGTGCAAATCTGACATTTTACAAAGCTGGCCAAAACATTTTAAAACTCTGTAATAATGTTTTAGGGGAGTGTTGATCAATGATTTTTAATGCAGTAGGTTTTTAAAACTGTAGCAAAATTAATTTTCTGTAACTTGCATATATGTTGGTTGAAAGGCCGATCAGAAACTGGGCAGCCAGTCAATCAACCAAAGAAATAAATGGACAGTTTTTAATAGCTGCCTAATACAATGCCTTGCTTCACACCTTCCTTTATTAGACAATCTTGACTTTCAGATTAACCCTGGATCCTTAAACATGGGCTTTGGGCTACAGTTAAGCCAGTGTTAACCCTGGACTTTGCTTCTTCAGAACTTTGTCCAACAGTTTCATAGTTATCTTTAAGAGCAGACCAATAGAGTTCAGCTGATAGCTGTGAAAAACGCTCTGTGCATGTTCATGAACAATTAGGAGGCACCAGATTCTTTCTGGAAAAGAAAACAAAATGCACACACAATCAAGGAAAAATCCTGGCTGATGTAGCGGAGATACCATGAATATAAAGACTAATTTTTAAAATGATTGCTGAATGTTATTAAGCACAAAGGATGCATTACACCATTCAATCAATACTCTTAGAGATTCTGGGTGCAGGATGACTATAGGTTACAGATACAAACTTCTAAAATATGGTTGTAGAAGCAGATAATCAAAAGCAGATAAGCTGCCCTACTGAAAATGTCTACCAGGCAAATCTGTATGTATTTGCTAGCATGATTACTATATATATATGGCCTTTTCCACACTACACTATTATAGTGCTATTATTTCACTTTCAACATCCTGTGGAATTTTGAGGTTTGTAATTTTCTGAGGCCAAAGAGCGTCCCAGCTGAGAATTCTAAACGCCTCTCCCTAACATGAAAACCCCAAGGTTCCATAGGATGTTGAAAGTGGAATAATAGCACTACAACAATGTGGAAATTGCTTAAGACTAAAGTTGTGAGTAAGTAGTACTATGTTTCTTGAGACAAGATTTGACAAGCTTTGAGATTTCATATTTGGAAGAGTAAGATAATGTACATCAATGGGTTGTATCCAGCAGTATAACAAGCAGAAAGCAGGAAGCACAGTTAACATATCCCCCCTCTCCCTTTTTTTTTTTCTTCCGAAGGCACAGACAAATTGGGTGAAAAATGTAGGTCCCTGTAAGGAATCTCTTCCGCATGTTCCTCCATCAGCTCTGAATGTGCTAAAAATTTCTCCTCCTTTCATGTAATGTAGGCCACACTATTCAGAAAGGCCCTCAGCCTTTTGGAGAATGTGTTCTGGGACCAAGATGCAGAAAAAGGGAAAGAAAAAGGGAATATCAATTGCACAAGATAACTTTTACTCAAGAAAATATTAGATACAACCCATTCTTGTACTTTACAACATTTATACATATAAACATTGAGCATGTAACCTTTGATGCCTAAACCTTAAAATAACTCCTTGCATTTGGCCAAGCTATTACAGCTTAGGCACCAGAAGGGCAACATTCTTAGCACTTCAGAAGTACAATGGACAAAGTTAAGTAGCCATAACTAAACATAACTCAAAATGATGAGGTAGAGACCCAAAATGGAAAGGTAGTTAGAATACCGCTGTATAGCGGTCTTCCTCAAGGATCCAATTAGAAATATGGGAATGACTCAAAAACCTAGACGTAGTGTTAAGACCAATAGCCTAAAATACCTGTTCACTATCTTGCTCTACTTGTTCATATATGCATCTGTATCTGTATCTGTATCTCTCTCTCTCTCTCTCTCTCTCTCTCTCTTTCTCTGTCTACTTTAAGGATGTGTTTATTTACCAGAATACAGACTGGTGACTATTCAAGCATTAATTCTGTGAATGCAATGCAGTATAGACAGGCCATGCATTTCTGTGCATGTTACAGTGTGTTTCCAACATACTTCCAACTGATGCCATAACTCCTGATCCAGAAAATGATGCATGCAGAAATCTTCCACTTTTCCTTGGATATAGTGATTGTGATGCAAATGTAAGTGAAATCTGTACATAGCTATGACTCATGGTTCTATATGCCACAGCTTGATTCTATTTCCATTACTTTCAGTGATGCTTCCATACAATAAATGTCCATAGTATGATGGTCTTAAATAAACAGATGTGAAAGAATGGATTCATACACTTCGCTTTTATGAGTTCTTTGTCAACTAGTATTTCTTACACGGGTGGTGGGGGGGAAGATCATGGGGGGATTTCATTACTGCTAGCGTGGTAGTTTTCTAATTATACATCATTAATCAAAATTATGTGATTTAGGCCACTGAAATCAGGTTAACCATATGGCAAGCACAGTGAAGGCTTAGTAATGTACAGGTTTCTAAGGTTTAAAAATGTATTAGAGCACAGATTTGGAATTCCACTGAAGAAAGTAATGAATTGCCTTTGAGAGGATGGAAAGTAATCTTGGATAATCAGAGAAAACAGAATCTGCTTGACAGTATGTTGAAAAGGTTCATGAGGTGACAGAGAAGTCATGCATAAATACGAGGAAGCAAGAGTTTATCGTGTGCATGGGGGTTAAGAAATCTCCAGGCCATGATTATGTCACAAAGTATGAAATATCATATTTCACACTGAATCCTACAAACTTCAGCCTTTCTCAGAAAATGGCACATCAAAAGAAAATTCATTTTAGTAGACACAAAGACCAAAAAAGGTCCCTAATTCTAGTGTATCAAACAATATAAAGGCCATAGACATAATGGCTTAAATATAACAATTTAAATATTCTGAAAAATTAGAATTGAAAGGGGGCTGCTGTAAACATGTGAAATATTGTAGGTAACCTAGAGTCATGAACTCTGGTCTCCAGATATTCGTTACTTTGACAGATTTTTCTGACTTACAGGAAGATGGCACCAATAAACATGAATAAATGTGTGCATTGAAATCTGGAGCACTTTTCTTTAGTCCTGAATGTAACGTGCAAATCTATATTTTCTGATGAATACAAGAAAAGACGTCTTTCCGATATAAATACACAGATTTTTCCCCCAAAACTACACCATGCCTTGCGTAGTTTTCACAGAGCAGGGAGAAGAAAACATTACAGGAAATACTTCAAACATGGGTTTGGTCTGATTTTCTTGTATAAAAGCAGATTAGCCTCCTGCATGCCACTTTCTCAAAGCTTTAAATCTCAGCTTGCAATCTGTTCTACCCCCCTCAAACAAAATGAATAAAATAACATTAGTTTTATTTATTTACTATGCAGTGCTGAGACAAAGATCATGGAGAATACAGCAAGGAAGAAGATAACTAGCAGAAGGACAAGGAGAAATAACAAATTTGCTGGAGAAAGAATGTAATATTAGTGGATAGGAACAGGAGAAAAGGAATTTATGCTGGAGAAATGGTGGAGACAGACACTATAATAAAACTCACTCTGATAGGAAGGTGAACATGAACCACAAATAGCAATTCTTTCCTTGCAAGACCTTTCCTGGTCATCTCAGGATAGGGTAGCTCCTGAAAACTGATTCCAGTAGAAAACTGACTCTCTGTGAAGGATGTGGCAAAGATAGGCCAGAACTTCCATTCATAGGACCCTCAACCCTACACAGAGAGCTATGGGGTAGGGCCAATGAGTTCCATTGTTCCACTGCTCATGCAATTCCCTAAGAGCTTGCCAATGGGATTGCTTGCCATTATCTACTCACTTTCCCTTTGCAATTGCATTTATTTAGGAAATGTGGCTTCAGTGTGGAAGTAGGAGGAGGAACCAGTCTTATATTATTTTTTATTTATTTTATTTCTATTTTATCTTTCTCATGGGCTGGGACCTTCCTTCCTTTAGGTAGTGTGGGTAGGCAGTTCCCCTCTTCCTAATGACCAGGTTTCAGACTGCAGCCTCAAGCTTATAACTGTGATGTCAGATGTGTGGCTCCTGTCATAAATTTGCTGGATGTGTATTAGAATTATTAGAATTAGATTAGAATGTATTAGAATAGCTTTGCTAGTTTAGATAAAGCTGAGATATGCTAAGGTGCTACCAAGTATCAATTGTCAATTGCTAATTGCAACTATGTATCCAATTGAAACTTCTAAGGAAACTTCTATGGTTAATTGCGGTATTGCCCATTGCTACTTTGTATCCTGGTAGAGGGAGAAGAAGAGGTGATGCAAATATTATTGGGAAGGTGTTATGGGAAAAAGATAGGAGACAGGAACTTGTACTAGCTTCAAGATAAAAGATATATAAATAATGAAGGGTCTAGGAAAGTGCCTGTATTGGTGGGATGATGTGACATTTATGACTTTCACCAGTCACTGCTATGTGTACTTAAATTTTGTATGACAAAGTATAAAATCCTCTAACTATCCAGTATGTGGTAGTCTCAGCAGCTTTTCAGGAAAGTTGCTGTTGTTGCTTGCTTTGTTCAAACTCTGAGTGAAGTTTGTGAGAGTAAGTTATCCAGGGTTTGACATCCTCATCCTCTCATTTTCCTTCTTCTTTTTCACAGATGAAGGAGAGCAGATGTAAAGCTCACAATTATCTTTGCAATCTCTCACTATTGTTCATTTTTTCCTTACTACAGGGAACTGGTTTGTATAAATTGTGAAGAGAGTACAATAAATGCTATCTTTACAATTTGTTGATAAATCCTTTACATTTTTTCAAATGTCTTCCTTCTCAACAGAAAACAGGCTTCTTTTGAAAAATACTTCCCATGTATAGACATGAGAAGTGACAGTGTCCTGATTCTGGCCATTTCCGCACTAGACGGTTATAGCGCGATTATTCCACTTTCAACATCCTATGGAATCCTGGTTTGCAATTTAGTGAAGGACTGGCCAGCCCCTCCCTAAACTGCAAGCCCCAGGATTCCATAGGATGTTGAAAGTGGAATAATCACGCTATTACCATCTAGTGTGGAAATGGCCTCTGATTTCCATAGCGCATTCTATACAGCTTTGGAAAGAGTTCTACAAATGTTGGATACAAGTGTGGATTAAGAGACATCAGTGATGAATTGGTGGCCACAGTCCCATTTCTCACTCCAGTTATATCTTGGTGGATGTCTGGGAAGGGTTGCTGGAACAACCCTGCAGTTGGTTTACCATTCAGGAAGCCATGCTATGATTTGATATCATGTTTAAAGTAACAACACATTCTTATCACAAAAAGGCAAGGACTTGTAATGTTTGTTCCTGAAGAACAGGAATATGCAGACTATAACTCTATGGATGTTCTTGGTTTATAGCTGAGGATGTAGAGAAGAGACAAACTCTCAAGGTGTTAGAGGATTTTATTCCTCCAATTAGCCCAACGTGTTTTGGTCTAAAAATATTTAATGGTCTTCTTCAGGGGATGACAAAGGCAAAAGAAAGAAAAGGGACAATACATAAACAACAAAAATTAGAACAGGGCACAAATTATGATTTGTTATATCAACTATGTGTGCATATATCTTACATAAGCCAGTGTGGTATAGTGGTTTGAGCATCGGACTACAAACCTGGAGACCAGGATTCAATTCCTTGCTTGGCCATGGAAAGCCACTGGGTGACCTTGGGTGTGTCACATGGTCTCAGCCTCAGAAAAACTCCATGATAGGTTTTCCTTAGGGTCTCCATAAATCAGAAATAACTTGAAGGTGCATAACAACAACATATCTTACATAAAAATGCATGTAAAATGTCTCAGTTTTAAAATTACTTATTCACCAAGATAAACATACACAAAACCAAAATATAACATACAATGCAACTTTAAACCTGCCTGTAGAGATTCCAGAAAGAAGAAGGAAATAGCAGGAATGACGGCCCAGCCTTGCACAACAGTTCTTAAATTTTGGCAGTGTGGGTTGCTATAAGATTGTTATAGCTGTTATGAAGTACTGAAAGAATATTATTATTATCACTGTTATCATCATCATCATCATCATCATCATCATCGTCATCATCATCATCATCATTCCCCCCCTTTTTCACAGCTGCTGACTCAAGCTGTCTGATAACAGCTAAAACAAACATAGTTTACAAATTTAAATTGTAAACATAGTTTTATAATATTTTAAAAATTCACAATATGCAAATGCTGAAAAGTAATTAAATTGTGAAAAAAATTACAACAGTTTAAAACATAAATCATTAAGACTATAAACTGAAGAAAAAGAGAGAAAAAAACTTGATCACAGAAATAAAAGAAGGAAAGAAGCTGATCACAGAACAGGAGAAAATTAAGCAGATATTTGTAAAGTATTATGAGAACTTATTTCAAGAAAAATGATAACTCCTCAACAAAAAAATCAAATGGAGTTGTATCTAAAAAAACAAACAATTGAGAAGATCTCAGAAGAACATTATGAACTCTTTAATTACAATTAGGGAGGTTAGAGAAGCAATTAAAGATTTGAAAGAGGGGAAATCCCCTGGTCCCGATGGATTTACGGCAATGTATTATAAGAAACTGCAAGATGAATTGGCAGTACCATATCACCAGATGATAAAAACAATGCCAATACAAGGAAGACATAGTACCTGGGGAGACTCAAATATAATTTTAATTCCCAAAGAAGGGAAAGATACCAAAAATGTCAGGAATTTCAGACCAATCTCACTATTGAATATCGATTATAAAATTTTCACAGCAATATTAACTAAAAGATTGAAAAGAACACTCCAAGATTACATTCACAAAGATCAAGCAGGTTTTTTACCTGGAAGGAGTCTCAAACAAAATATAAGAACAGTTATCAGTCAGTCAGTCAAGCCTTTATTGCGGTCAACAAACCATAAGGCAAAACACTTGTTACATACAATGTATAACTTCTATATACTTTATATACATTCTACATGGGGATAAAAACATGGAAATATAATATGTTTATGATGAAATAAAACACAATATGTAATTAATTAGATGTAATGCAGCTTAATAAGTTAAGTTTAAGATTAGTTAGGAAACTATAAAATTTAAAACATATCATATGTAAAAATTTCTATTGAAGCTTGTACAACCTTTTTTCCTTGTATAGAATTTTTGGTAGCCCTACAGTTCCTAGAGATATGGCCCCATCTCAGGTGATTACTACAGAGGGGATTATTCAAATGTTAAGATTTGTGTACCATAGACCTTCGAGTTTTAATAGCACTGAAGAGAAACTTTGCTACCGCCTCAGTTACTCTTTTTTCAGTGTCCTCTAATATCATCCCAAGGATCTTCCAGGGAATTTGCTTAGGAGAGGCATTATTAACCTTAACCTATCATCATAGAAGGTGCAATAAAAGAGTACATGAGATAAGGATTCTACTAGTCCCTCCCCACAGGGGCATACACGATCCCTGTATTCAATTTGCTGAAAACGTCCCTCTAGTACAGCAGATGGAATAACGTTAAATCTAGTTTACTAAATGCCATCTGGTATTTGGGGACTGTTAAATTTTCGAGATAGTTTGCACCCCTAGTTGGATTAAACCTCAAACTCAAACTAATGGGAGAGCAAGTTGTGCGTGCGATGGATATAGAATACTGGGTGTCAATATCCTTGATTCGTTGTGCAAGGATCAGCTTGGCCCTTGGCCAGTCAAGAGTGAGAAGGAATGTATCTGAAAGGCCTAATTGTTGCAATTTTTCTTTCACAGATTTAGTCAGATGAGTAATATATGTATCTCTTTGTGTCAGGTAAACATACCCAGCCTTTGGTCCTGCAAAGAGAACCCTCAGCCAGTACGCTAAGGCCCACTTCCATGCTGTACATTCAATTGATGTACAACAGCCTCCAGACGGAGAACTACTGACGGGACACAATTTGGGACCGCAAATAGTTTTCTGAGGAATGTTGAGAGTACTCATTCCATTGTTAAAGAAAAACCCAGAATCCATACCAGGATACCAAACAGTAGTTGGGGAGGAACCTTGGCCTGGAATACCCTAAGTGCAGCTGGAATCAATTGCCCCCCCTTAGTATAAAAAAATCAGACAATTGCTTTGCTATTGCAGGTTGTGTTCTGTATAGTGGTTGCCCGCTGCAATCCCCAGGCACCAGATGCGTGAAAAATAACCCCCAAGTATTTAAAGTTTCTCACTTGAAGAACAGTTATCAATTGTATAGAGTATTATGACAAAAACTCAGGGAAGAAGTTTGCAATGGCATTTCTCGATGCAGAGAAGGCTTTTGATAATATCTCCTGGATGTTTATGAAAAACATTATATAAGAATATGCTTGTGGAGAAAAGTTTAAAGAATAGATAGATATCATCTACAGAGATCAAAAAGCAAATCTGATAATCAATGGGGAAAGATCCAACCAATTCAAGATATCAAAAGGGGGTGAGACAGAGTTGCCCACTTTCACCCCTTCTTTTTATTATGACATTGGAGATATTGAATAACAAAATTAGAGGGTCAAACTAGACAAGAGGGGTCAAAATCAAGAAGAATGAACACAAAATAAGAGCATTTGCAGATGATATGGTAGTGTTTCTAGAAGAACCAAAAATACCCTTCCCAGACTTTTAGGACAATTGGAGGAATAAGGCCAGGCAGCTGGTTTCAGAATTAATAAAGACAAATCATCATTATTGACGATGAACCTGTTAAAAAAAGAAGAGGAAGAGTTGAAAGAGATTTCAGATTTCAGTATAGATAAAAAAAAGTTAAATATTTAGGAATCTATATTACAAAGAAGAATCAAGAACTTTATGATAACAATTATCAAATAACCTGGAATCAAATCAAGATAGATCTACAAAAGTGAAACAAATTTAACCTCTCATTATTAGGGTGGATAAACACAATAAAGATGGCAGTGCTTCCAAAAATTATGTTCCTGTTCCAAAATCTCCCCATAATTAACAAGAAGTTGTTAATAAGTGGGAACAAAGCCCTTCCGGTCACATGGCGGGCGCGAGCGGCAGCCCAGAAAGAAGTTGCGCATTGGCGCAGCTCTGAGCAGCCACCCGCTGGATTCCAGCCACTTTTTTTGTACCACCAGAAGCAGCTAAACACCCCTCTGGTAAGAGGGGTGCGGGAGAGGTCCAAAGGCGACCCCTGTTACTGGTGGCTGGCTCTACCTGGCTGAGGGAGCCAAAAACACCAGGGGGTTGAAGGACCATGACGGAGCCAATGGGATCGTCGCCTGAGTGGCACAAGCGCCGCCGGCGACTTTTAACCAAGAAACTTATTTGAAATAACAACTAAGAAAACATGTACCTGCTTTGGTCTTTGCTTTTGAAAATATCACATCTGGAACGAGCATGCAGCGGTGCGCAGGAGCGTAGGAATGGAAGGACCCAGAGGGACGTGAGTGTGTCATGGTGGAGAGTTCTCTTAAGGAGCGGCTGTTTTTAAAGAAATTGCTTAGAGGCTTTTTAGTAAAGGGCTGGTGCCGGGCTAAAGAACAAGACTGAACTTTACAAAATTGAATAAACCCCATTTGGACATTGAGCTCCTTATTTCTACAGATTACTTTGGATGATCGGAGAGGATTGTTGTTTTGGCTTCTTGACTCTCAATTTCTGACCTGGAAGAATACTTTGGGCAGTGGGTATCGAGCAGTGCCTTTTTCTTTTTTTGGCTTCTGTTGTCTGAGACTGTTTCCTAACTTTCTTTTTTTCCCCTGAGTTTGGACTGGTGAGACTGGTGAACCTGTGCTGGAACGTTATTCAAGCAAATATCCTCACCCTCAGGGATGGAACTACTTGGACTTTAAGTGTCTATGAGAGTACAATAATCTTCAGAAATGAAACTCTGGGTAGTGAAGTTCCAAATGGGAGGGGAGAATGGGAGGTGGAATTAGACAAAGTGGTAATACTTTAACAATGTCAATTAAACTTACATTTAGATATGTGGTCACTAATATAACACTGTGATATTGTTAAAGGGGGGATGGTGAATGGGCATAAGTATAGAAATGGGAAACAAGACATTTTTAAAATAATGGAGTTTAGGGCAGGAAATGGATTTGATGTGTTCCCGTTGTTTGAGACTTGTTCGCCAATTTTTTTTTTTTGAGTCTGGATTGTTGAGACTGCTGAGCTTGTGCTGGAAGGTCACTTAAGCAAAACATCCTCACTCCCTGGGACGAAGCAACTTGGAATTCAAGCGGCAATGATAATACAGAGATTCTTCGGAAATGAGGTTCCGGGTAGCAAAGTTCCAGATGGGAGGGGGGAATGGGAGATGATATGATGCACAGGGCTCTGAATTAGATAAAATGGCTATGTACTTTGGCAATATCAATTAAGCTTGTGTTTTTGATGGATATATTTTCATTAATACAGACATTGTGATATTGTTAAAGGGTAGATGGGTGAATAGGACATAGTTGGGGGTGGGAAACAGGACATTTTTAATATAATAAGATCCAGGGCAAGAAGAGGAATGACTGTAACAGTAGCAATAGCTCAGACTGCCAGATATCCATTGATAGATGTGTTTTAAAAATTTTAGGATTTCATTTTAAGAATGTTGGAGGACTCAATTTAAGAAAAGACAGCAGAATTTAGAAGAGACAAATAGACAAATGAAAATAAATTGAAATTTGTTGAATAGAGAAAAGCAGAATGGCCATAATGGGTGATAGCTGGGAACTGTCAAGGGAAAAGGATTGTATTTTGATTGTGGAAATCGGGAGAGGGGAAAGCATGTTCCAACATTTGAGATGAACACTGTATTGTGATACAACAAATGTAATATGTGGAGTGAGTGCGTTTCGAGAAGCGAAGATCAGAACAGAGTGGAAGATCAGAAACATTTCATGTAAAACTACAGGTTAAAGAAAGTCTTTTTTATCTGTGAAATTTAATAAAATTATTATAAAAAAAATAAGTTGGAACAAAGAGCTATCAAAGTTCATATGGGCAGGAAAGAAAATAAGAATTAAATTGGAAATACTACAAGATAGCAAGGACAGAGGAGGATTTGGACTACCCTATCTGGAAATATACTATCAAGCGTATTGCCTAGAATGGATTAAGGATTGGATTCAACTGAATAATGATAAATTATAGGAATTAGAAGGGTTTAACGTCAGATTTGGTTGGCATGGCTACCTTTGTTATAACAAAGCAGAGGTAGACAGAGAATGTAGAGATTGTTATGCAAGGAGAGCTTTAATCAAAATGTGGCAGACCATCAACAAAAAATTTCATAGTAAATTACCAATTTGGACATCACCCCAAGGAGCTTTTAGAATATCTGAACCAAAATTAGGAGAAACGTTAAGATACAACGATTTAATAAAATGAGAAGGAAGAATACCAGTATTAAAGACCAGAAAAGAACTAAAGGATCAGAACCCTGAACTGAATTGGTTCCCATACCGACAATTAAAAGAAAGGTTCGAATAGATATAAAAATTACTGGATTGAAGATGGGAAAGAACAAAATAGATGAGATTCTGTTGAAAAATGAGAAAAAAACAATTTCAAAATTTTATAGACTCCTATTAGAAAGAGAGCTAGAGCAGGAAAGAATTAAGGATTTCATGTTAAAGTGGGTTCAGAACATCAATCATAATATAGAATTAGAAATATGGGAAAGAGCATGGAGTGAAGACAAAAATTTACCCAAAGCCTACGCTTAAGAGAGAATTTTTACAAGACAGTCCATCAGTGGTATATGACCCCTCAAAAAGTAATGAAGATAATGCAAAAGGGAATGGCCAATGTGGGAAATGTTGGAAAACAACAGGAACCTATGTCTGCACATGGCGGTCCTGCCCAATAGCAAAAAAATACTGGAAAAAGATCCATGATAGTATTACAAAGATTCTTGATATTAAATTTGAGATGACTCTGGAAACATATTTATCAAACATGATTGAAAGGAATAGTCAAATGAAGACAAAAAAGAAGACACTATTAAATTCAATAATAACAGTAAGATTGTGTTACACAAAGCACTTGAAAGAAGGAACAGTGCCTCCCCATGAAGAATGGAAGATTAAAGTAATGGATATTATTGAAATGGAAAAACTGTCCAACATGCTGATAGGAAATTCAAACCAACAATTTGAAAAGCAATGGAATGCAATTATTAAATGGGTGAAACAGAATTAAGATTAAAGTACAGAGGTGAAGAGTAGAGTGGAAAGGGTAACTTTTATATTAAGGGGGGAATGCAGAATGTGAAAAATAAATAAAAATTATGGTATTAAGTAGAGAATATTAGGGTAGATTATAACAACAAAAAGAAATTTGATATTAAGGAGGTTTAGAATAAGAAACTCAAGGAGATTTGATTGAGGAAACAGCGTAACAAGGAGAGTAACGTTGGGGGGGGAAGGGACACAGGGAGAGAAGGGAGGGAAATGGATGAATTGATGGTATACAAAAATACACTATTAATATGGGTTGGTAGGGTTAGAGAGAGAGGAGAGAGGAGAGGAAGATCAAAAAGTGTATTTATGGAAGAAAATAATTATTTAGTAATACATTGAAAATTTCTGTTAAGTTACATAAAAGATGATAGGGAATGATATGGACACAGGCTGTGTAACATGAAAACAATGCTTGATACTTGTTAATTTTAGTTTATATGGAATTTTTAATAAAAATTAAGTTAAAAAAACTTAACCCATTAAATGAAAACATCAAATAGAAAATCTCACACATTATGCTGGAATATGGCTGCCTGTGCACATTGTGCCAAGTCTGTTGGTTTGAGTAATGAGTTTTCCAAGGCCTGTCAAAATAAAAAATTCTTTACCTGCCTACAGAAAGATAGCAAGGAGGGTGGCAGTGAAGCCAGTTTGGGAAGGGAGTTCCAGAGCCTGGGGCAGCCACTGAGGAAGTCCCATCCCATGTTCCTCCCAGATGTACCTGCAAGGGTGATGGGACAGAGAGAAAACCTTCCCAGAAGATCTTAAAGTACAGGCAGTTTTTGGGGGTATATGAAAACAACTACAACATTTGATTTTAGTATACATTGCACTGCTTCTTTTTTCCTTCTCCTACAAGTCGTTTGACTTTTCTAACAATTCCTTTCCCTTTTTCCTCTGCACTGAAAGACTGCCTCTGATTGATGCTGTCTACCTTCAAGTCATTTCCAATTTATGAGGACCCTAAGATGGATCCATCAGGGGGTTTTCATGGCAAGCTTTGTTCAGAGGAGGATTTGCCTTTGACTTCCCCTAAGGCTGAGAGAGTGTGGTTTGCCCAATGCCACCCAGTGGGTTTCCATGGATGAGCCAGGATTCAAAGCCTGGTCTCCAGAATCATAGCCCAACACTCAAACCACTACATCACACTGACTCTCTGATGCCCTTCCATATTTTCCTTTCCAGAAATGTGTTTACTGAACATTTTGGATCTCTGGGAAGACATGGACATTTTGTTCATATTTAGTCCTTCATAAATGAAATTAGTTTTTAAAAAAGAATAATTCAGTATTAAAATCCAATTTGAACATAGTATAGTATAAATCAGAAAGGGCAACTAAGGCAGGTCAGTTTTCTGGCTCCATGAGCCACCAGGGCAAGAGGGACTGTCAGAAGTGAAAGCGGGGGGAAGCATAAGCAGAGATAGACAGTTAAATGGTATGGAATGTTTCCACATGTGTGTGCATTAGTGCATATGAGTGTTTGCAAATTACTTAAAAAGTAAACTGTGGCTCTTAGAGATGTTTGATTGAAGTAATTGGCTCTTAGGGGGTAGATAAAGGGAACCCTAAAGATTCTGGAGGGGTCAAAGGCCATAAAAACACTTTTGTAGGGCTGCACATGGTCCCCAGATTGCCCTTTGGCTACTTCTGCTCTAAATATAAGATAGTGAACATCTAATTAGTTGCTCAGAATCCATGTGGAAGACCATCGTTTCATGGAAAAGTAAATCCAGGGGACAAACAATGGTCTACACTGCCAGAGTACACGGTGGGCTTCTCATCTCTTTACATGATCATACTCCTTCTCTTTCTTCTTCTACAAGTTCATTTCTTTCCCTCTCTGGCCATTGCTCCTTCCTCTCCCTTTCTCTCTGTTCCTCTGTACCAGCCCAGCTTTTTCTGTCTCCTTCTCTCCTTTTCAACCTCTCTGTCCCACTCACTCTCAGATAAAATCAGGCCAACAATTATTAGTTTGCCATTCCAGTTCTGCAGTTTTTCTTCTTTCTTCTATATCTGTTAGGTTTTAACTCTTACAAATGCAGATTAAAAAGAAATATGCAGAGTGATTTTCTGTCCTAATGAGAATTCTAACATATTTTAGGGTATAAAACCTAATATCCTGTTTGATGGTGCAACTACACCATTGGAAGAAGAGGAGGAACTAGCGACAGAGGCACAGCAACAGACGAAAAGGGATCACTAATGTTTTAAGAATGATGAAGACAACAGTAGAAGCTGTTCCTGAGAAATCTTTCTTATCAGCTCTCAAACTGCAGAGGAACTACTATTCCACTGCTGCTACTAAGTCAAAAAAGTGACTTTTTCCAGTGTAAGTGACCCTTACGTTGGTATAAATCACCAATAGAATTCCAGTCAAAAATTTCCACTGTGCAAAGATGCCCAAGTGTGCACAATTAAATTTTTAGTCTACCCAACAACTCATCCAGAAAGCACAATGCAGAAAAAAAGCACAATTGAATGACATAAAATGCAATAAAACACACACTTTTTGTAGTATGGACCCTCCTTTCAGTGAAGTCCACTATGCCTCCAGTAGAAGAAATTTTAATCCTCACCAAATGGGACAAGTCTGTTAACCACAGCACATACTTCTTGCTTTGTTGCATCATGGCCCTCCCCAAAAACAAACAAACAAACAAACAAGCAACACAGAATAGGATATTGCATAATATATATCACTTATAATTATAGTGACTGGGAGTAAAAGCATCTCCATGGGAAAGAAGTAATCAAGAGATATGTTGGGAGCTACTTTTTACCTTTTGGTAGGAGAAAAAAAATGGTTTGTGTTGTTGTTGTATTCCTTCAAGTAATTTCTGACTTATGGTGACCCTAAGAAAAAACTATCATGGTGTTTTGTTTTGTTTTTTGGGTTTTTTTGGCCGTATTTGTTCAGGGACAGGGGATTGACTTTGCCTTCCTCTGAGGAAAACATGGTACATGGTTGAAGTTCAAGGGCATTGTTTACAATTCACTAGGAGCCAGTATGTAGAATGCCTAATGTGTATTGTGGAAAATAAAATGTCCCCTCCTAGGGCCTGGAGTTTAACACTGTTTTAAGAAGTCTGATGATGGATATAGAATAGAAGTATTTGTCCTGTTAGGGCTCATTCACCAATCCCATTGCCCTTATTGGATTTTATGACTTTGTTCATGTGAGCCCCAACAAATCTATATTGATTTTAGATGGCCTCCTCTTTATACATCCATCTCTCATTCATTTTAGCTAGTTGCTATCTTAAACAGATTGTTGGTGGGAACAATCTGTTCTCATCTCTAAAGTAACTTGTGTTTCTCAAGGAGATAGCCCTCTTAGTCTCCTTAACATGAGCTACAGAGGGCAAGACTGATTAACCTTTCCTCAGAACTCTAATTTGCAAAGCTCAGAATCATTTTGGTAACCTTTTATTACCTTCATCTGATCTTTTTAGGTCTCCTGCACTGTGTACACACTATGGATGTCAGAAGCTGATTTTTCTTCTTCTTCAAAATGAATCAGTGAAATAAAGAAAAATAGTCCCATACTGAAGTAGAAGTAGCAGTTTTGTGGAGATTATGTGAATATTTTCAGGCTTAAAAAACTAAGCCATAGAACATGCTTTTTCAGATTTTAGTGAGTCTTTTCAACCTCACCCCAAGTTAAAGAAAAGAATAATTATAAAAAAAACATTACTTTATTCACAGGTAGATAGATGTTGCTGCCATATGGTTAGCTCAAAGAATGGCAGGAGATAGACAACAACACTGAGTTTGAAATGGAGGTGAGAAATAGAGGAGAGTCAGTGTGGTGTAGTGGTCTGAGCTTTGAACTGTAACTCTGAAGAACAGGGTTCAAATTCTCAGTTGGCCATGGAAACCGGCTGCCTGATCTGGGCAAGTCACATTCTCACAGCTTCAGAAGAGGGCAAAGACAATTCCCCTCTGAACAAAGCTTGTCAAGAAAACCCCCTGATAGGGTCCTTAGGATCACCATAGCCTAGAAATGATTTGAAGGCATACCACCATCATCACAAGAAACATTCTGCCATTCTGTCACTGTTGGACTGCAACTCTCATCATTCTTTACCATTGGATATGCTGACTAAGGCTAATGATACAAGTAGTCCAACAACATCTGGAGGACCACATGATTTTCATCACTCATTTAAAAAGATCAAGACCCTTTCCACACTACACTGTTATACACTTTCAACATCCTATGGAATCCTGGGATTTGCAGTTTAGGGAAGGGCATTTAGAATTCTCAGCCAGAGAGCTCTTTGGCCTCAGTAAACTATAAACCCCAGAATTCCACAAGATTTTGAAAGTGGAATAATAGCACTATAACAGTGTAGTGCAGAAAGGCCCCAAGATCATGTTTGTAGGAGAAACTAAAATTTCCAAAAGATATAGCAGAAGTATTTAATATAAAGGAATCTGAAGCCCAAATGTAGATCATAGTGAATAAGATCTTCCATGTTTTCTGAAATCTAATTGTTAATCCCAACTACAGTAGAAGCTAAATGGTAAGGTAACATATATGTAAGTATAAAGTATATATATGAATGAACATGAATTGGTTTGAGAAGTAAGGCTCAGAGATTCATAAGTCAATAGGAAGAGTAACACAAAATGTGGCATCTTTGTTGATTTCAGCCACTACAACCTACCTACTTGGATGAAAGTCTGAAAGAGCAAGGAGGGTTACCTCCAGTCACCAGATAGATTGTTTATCAGCCCTGTACAAGTCATTATGCATGCTGTGCTCATCAAATTGCCAGTTATCCACTGAGTGAACAATGAGCAATAAATGTCTCCTATTTATTTAGTCCATTTAAAGAGTCACAAATACATTGTGCTAATCCCCACCCCCACACCGCCTGCCATTCAGCTCAGCTAGGTGAATGGGCTGGATGACTTTGAAATGCCATAATCTTCCAATTCACACTTCTGAACTAAATTGTTAGCAGCCTACAGCACAAACTTCTTGCTTCTATTAGCAACACATGACATGCTGCCTTTATCCATTGAGTGAACAAGAGCAATAAATGTCTCCTATTTATTTAGTCCACAATAAATTTAGCCTTTAATAGAGATATCTATTGATCACATATTTACTCTACTGAGTTTCACTGCATATTTAAAACTGACATCCTGGAGCACTTCGTGGTACTATGTTCATTGCTTCTTTCCTTTAATAGGTCAAATCATCATTATATATCACTGGGATGCTGGGTTTTAATTCATTTAACATTTTAATCTTTCATCAGTTTTTCATTTAAGAGGATTTCACTGCATATACTGGATTTGTATAAATCTGTGTGCAGTAAATTTATTCTTGTAACAGTTTTATTCTTTCATCAGAAATTCATTTAAATAGATTCTACTATATATCATATCTACTTCCAGTGTGGCTTTAGGTCATGCTGTAATTGATGCAAAAGCAATGAGGTATTAAAAGAGATGGGAAATATCTGAAATTGGAAAGAGTTCAAAATGTGTGCCATTGTGAGGGCATGACATTCCTCAGATATGCAAGGGGAGGGGAACTAATGAACCATTTTGTTCCAAAGCTTTGAATAGTAGATCATTTCCAATTCTTACGGGAAAGTAAAAATCTACAATGATTATCGTTTCCTTCCCTTTAAGTCAAAAATTAAAGAAGTTATCAATGTTATATTACACTCCATCTGAAAATCCTGTATCTGCCATTGTTCTAGGAAAATTCAGAAGGTTGATCTTACTCTCATATTTGAAAATGTAGTATTTCCATACTTAGATCTGGTGCCCACAGTCAGTTATCTCATCCTCAAATAATGCTGGATCATACTATGTGTTCTTCTCAATATTTGTAAAGCTGTGCTCACCAGTCAAAAGATCAGTAGTACTGAAGTGCATGGGGGAAGGTAAATGAAGGATATGGAGATTTACTAAATGAAATGACCCTGGCAACCTTCATATGCTCTCTTGTGTGCTGCAAAATGCAAGATGGCGTTAGGGAATGATTCGTAATAGGTGGATTTTTTTAAAAAAAGCCATAGAATTTTCATACATTATACAAATGATCCCCTTGGCTTTGATCCCGACTAAGCTAGTTGCTCCACAGAAATCTGTATGAAAGTTAGTCATGACTTAAGTCACAATTATTTTATTGAGAGCTATCAGCAGTTTAGTATAGATCCAACCCATAAACAACTACATGAAAAATATACATTTGATCTTTGTGAGATGTATACTGAAGAGCCAGAGTGGTGTAGTAGTTTAGTGTTTGGACCAAGACTCTGAAAAACCAGGGTTCAAATCCCCCTTTGGCCACAGAAATCCATTGGATGACCATGGGCAAATCACACTTTCTCAGCCTCAGACGATGGCAATAGCAAAGCCCCCCAGAATTAATTTTACTGTGAAAATCTTATGATAAGATTGCCTTAGTGTCACAATAAGTCAGAAATTACTTGAAGATACACAAGAACAATATTTGTACTCTGCCCATCCTCCAAACATCTCAGTTGCATATTTTTGTGTTCACAGCTACACCTATGATGTACATTAGGTAAAGCAGAAGAGACTTGTCCAAGTTGCTTAGTTGATCAAAGTAAAGGTTCAAGATTTAATCTCTGGAATCTCCTGCTAAATGATACTGGGCAGCTGAACTGAAAAGAGGATTTGCCTGAAATTTAGGACAATTGCTACCAGTCAGAAGAGGAAATAACTTCCAACCAAAATACCTCAAAAGACCCCTTCACCAAATGAGCTTTCTTCATTTTCATCCTAAGGTCCTGGTCTGGTTGTTCCCACAGCCGTAAGTATAGTAAGGATTATCCAAGATAGGCCCTTTGAGTTGTAGCACCCAAAATCTGGAAGTCCTTCAGGAGAAGATCACAGAATTATTTCAGAAGCCATTATATAATCAATTGTAGAACCAGTTGCAGATGTTGGATGGTGCCTTGAGCTCCCCAGAACCCACTTGCTACCATTTGCCCAACTGGGAAAATGAAGAGAACTATGCTAATTCATTGTTTCCCCCCACAAATATTTCATTGACTTTAGCACAAAAACCCAAGAAGAAGAAGAGGAGGAGGAGGAGGAAGCAGAAGAAGAAGAGGAGGAGGGAGTAGAGGAGGAGCGGAAGGAGTAGTTGCAGCTGCTGCTGCTTGGCAGTCTCTAAAATGCCACAAGAATGCCACAAGTTATCTTACCATGGTCCAAACAAATACAGCTGACAATCCCATGAAACTGCTTCCTCCTGATCATACAAACAGCAGAGGAAAATGAGAGAGGAAGAAGTTTCATAGATGAGTAACCCTAGTCATTTTTTCATTCCACTCAAATGTGCAGGAGAAAAAAAGGAAGCAGAAAATTTAAAACTGCTGATCAAAGGTTTATATGGGGTGAGGAAAACACTGGTGAATGATGGAACAGTAATGCCACAGAAGTGTGGAAGGGTGAAAAAATATAGCTTGTTTTACAGGATCTCAGCAAAACAATGAACTAATGTATCTTAGAGAATCCCAGCTACGAATATAACTGATTAATTGCCTTTATCTCATGTACTCAGCAGATTTTAAACTGGAAAATTTTAAAACAAGGAGCACTGTATTTTGCTCTCAAAACAAAACATTATGCAGTATAAAGAAAGGGGGCAGAGCAGACTGAATCTCCCAGAAATTGATGCCCTGAAGACACAGTGGATATGAGAAGCATCGAGATGAGGAATCCCCCATTCTACCAGGTTAAGTGGTGAGTCTGGAAAACCCTTTCTAGACCATGAACACTAGAACCCCCAAACAGCATGGCCATGGACTAACTCCTTCATTGCATCACTTCCCACCAAATGTACATTTCTGAGTTTTATTTTCACTGTTTCCCTAGTCTTATTTTCCTCTCAGCTCCTCCTTTCTCCCTGGGTCCTTTCACACTTCACAGTTATAGCACTATGGCCAATTCCGCACTGCACTTTTATAATGCTATTATTCCACTTTCCACATCCTGTGCAATTATAGGGGATACACTGTTTCAAACCACAACATTCTATTTTTAACTGAAAATGAATGTCCAATCACTTTCTGAATTTTTTTTTCTTTAAAGAAGGCCTTTACTGGCCCAAGACAGGCTCATTAGAGGCTGAAATTACATTTAAGTAGCAAATATCCCTTCTCTGGATCTGAGAGGCATAATTTCCCATATAACAGACCTCTTTTTCCAATAAGCTGGTAGTGAGAAGTAGAACATGGACAAAAGAAGGACAAAAATGTTCAGTAGACATTGCCCATCTTCATTTTCAACCCAGAGAGACCAATGGCTTTCCTTTTCCTCACAGATAAGTTTAACCTCATGGGCAACCGAATGCTTTTGAGTCCAACTTCACTGCTGCAAGTACACTTCAATATAGATTGCAATTTCCATTGCTCATTATGGTATTTTAAATATTTCCACTGATGTACATTTCATGCACAAGATTTAAACTATCTTGATACACATATTAGTATGGGAAATGCAAATGAGTTCAATTCAGAAATATTCTGTCTGCCCTAGCTGTTTTTAATTCTTTACCCACCAGTAAATATGGGGAAACCATGGTGCAGACTGTGATTATAGCACGCTTGGCAGCAGGATTTAATTATTTGCCATCTGCCATGGTGCTGATAAAAAACAGGGCCACCACACCTGAACTGCCAAACAGAATTGGATAAGAAGTTAATAAGCCATAAAATAAAAAGTACAAAATGAATGACAAAAAAATTATTATAAACCATTTTTTTTAAAAAAAAATCACTGTGATACACTGTTGATACATTTGTTGACTCTTGCTAGAAGCCCATCAAATCATATTTAAACCTAGGATTACAGCAAACAATGCACAAAACATAACAGTGCTTTTAAAAGTAAAACTAGTCTCATAAAAATAGCTATTTTAACAGAAATAACATAAAAGTCAAATGCAGAAAATGCACACAATACTTAAAAATGTGTTGATCAAATAGTTGGTTAAATTTCTCTACAAAACTTTACTGACAGTAGCAATTTAGAGGAGTGGTAAAATATCGAATCAGTTTATAAATCTATATTCATATTGCAGGCTTAACCAATAATTTTGTGTGATATAATTGAAATGAATTAAGGATTTTCTTTTTCTCTTTAACCACCCAACTGTCCTCATTTGGTCAGGGTAGTCTCAAAAAATCCTCTGTCTTCTCGGTTTTTCAGCAACTTTTAAAACGTTGCAGTTTCTCTCATCTCCTCCCTCTTTCCCCCTTTATCCTTAGCTTACTTCAATTGCTGCAATTGCTGCACTAAATTAATTCAGCAGAGAGAAAAGAGAGGAAAGGGCAGAATCTTGCCATTTCCAGTAAGCTTAGGCAAAAGCAAACTGCTGTAGTGTTTCTTGGCTTGTGTCATTGATAACTTTTGCCATTTTGACCACATTCTGGGACCACATGTCCCAGTTTTGATCTTCAAAATGTTGAAGGACATATTTTAACAGCACGAGAATACTTGCATGTAGCTGTTCAGGTACAGCATAGGAAAAAGCCATGTTGTGATAGCTTCCAAATCTTAAATTTAACAGCAAAAAGAATACAATTCTCAGTGTAGTTGTGAAAGACCACAGAGCATTAACTAATTTCTTAATGAGGGATGCCAGCAGTCTTTCACTGGTTCAGGTTTTTGAAGCTGTTTTATGCAGAAGTGCAAGCTGATCCAGACATTTTTTTTATTATTTTAAGCCAGTAACTGATAAAACACACTGCTTGTGCTACAAGATTCTTCCACCTCCAGCCTTAGATGACCTGTAGAGGTCTTAGAAGAGCTGTAGAGGAAGAAGTGTAAAACTGCTCAGAAATTTATTTTGAACAATCTCCAATTTTTTGACCTCACTGTCACCCCATAATTTTGTACAATAAAGCAGTTGTCCTCTTACTTGAGCTTTAATAAGAAGGAGCACAAGTGGGATTGAGGTTTCACTATATGCTTCTATACAACTCAAAACTGTTGGTACAGAATGTGCAGAACATTTCTTCTCATGTAGCTGGGAAAATGTGTTCCCAGTCTAGACTCCATGGAGCACTGGACTACAGCTAGAGTAGACCTTTTCACACATTCAATGAATAAAAGATGTTGCCAGAAATTGAGGTCATAATGAGATGCAGAGCATCACCTCTAAAGGCCACATGTTAACCACGACATATGAAGAGAGAAGTCTCACAGTGAATAGGAGTCTTTACTATAAGGGATCCCATTCTCAGGAGTCTGTGCAACTAGAGCCATCTAAATAAGTTGCCTCTTCTCTCAGATATCCATGCAGGGGGTTCTACCATGGCATCAATCTGCCAGCGGGGTGTGAATTAGATTTATTATCTTAATTGACTGTTTCGGCCTTTCACTCAGTTGAATGTAGAAATATGTGAGTAAAATATTAATTTATAACACAAATGGGACTGTGCACCAATACACTGCAGTAAATCCTTGGTATGCATCTGAGCCTTTGGTTGGAAAGGCTGGCGGTAAAGACACTGTTTAATTGGATTCTTACTTCAAACAGAAACCCAGGGCTTTTCCTCACTACATGATTATGGTGCTATTATTCTACTTTCAACATCCTATGGAATCCTGGGGTTTGCAGTTTAGGGAGGGGAATTTTGAATTCTCAGCCAGAGACTTGTTACTGCAGGTTAGGCCTCCTTGGAGATAGCATAAAGGTTTAGGTTTTTAGCTAGGAATGTTTTTATAAGCTAGGAATCCTTCATGCTCATTGCAAAAGCCCATTGGCCCTAGGAGTGATACGATCTCTGAGCCTGTAGAACCCTATTCGGCACTAAAATTGCTTTAAAATGGTTAATTGGAAAATGTTCGATATTGTCCCAAATCGCCCATTTTCGGGGGGAGGGACTGTTACTGCAAGTTAGACCTCTTTGGAGATAGCATAAAGATATCATTTTGATATCAATAATTTGGCTCTCTTCCACCACCCCTCTCCACGTGTTTGTGAGGCCCCCGGACAAGCACAGAACTAGGCTCAGCCATCAAACACTGCAATATCCCAAAACAATACAGGCAGGTCAGAAGTAGCCAGATCACCGCTTTAGGGGACCTCTCTGCAAACACCCTCATTATGTATGCACGCTGTTTACAAAGGACTCCCTGCCCCGAGCAGGCAACTTGGCAAGCTGAATACTCAAATGCCAAGCACTCTGCATTTGCATACTGTCTACCTCTTTGTCAATTTGGACTTAACTCAATCATGCTAAATTTTGACCTTTCCAAAGCTTTGTCCCACACCCGAAACTCATTGTTCTCACCAAGTACGGCATAGCCTGCAGTTACATTTCTCTCTATAATTTCGAGACCTTCCTCGGATTGCTCCCAAGTTCCAGACCACCTTGCTGCCTCTTTGCTTGGCGAGCTTCCCCTCAGCTCCACGTGCTGAGATACATTGAACCCCAGCATCGCTCTCTAACTTCTTTCCGGGCTTCAGGAATAGGTTTCGTATCACCTGAATCAACTATCCCTCTGAAAATCCCGCTATCATACTCACACCTTTATTTTCCTTAGTTATGTGTGTGTGTGTGTTGCTTACATTGTGTGCCTGTATTTAATAAAGATCCTTCATTATTTCCAACATAGTTTGCTTCTTGACGTGGCCTGAGCCCATAAACATTGGGTTACAAGATCCTGCTGCATTACCCTGCCTCTCGTAGTGCCAACCAGTGCTCTTGACTAATTTCCCCATCTTGTGTAATTGTAAGGTTATTTAGGTGTGCCTCCCGGGACCCTCAGTAAACAGGGTAACAGACTCTTTGGCCTCAGTAAACTACAAACCCAAACTTCCACAAGATGTTGAAAGTGGAATAATAGCATTACAATAGTATAGTGTGGATAGGCCCCTGAATGGTCTATATCCAATTTTTCATCTCTTCTAGAGTAGGCCCAGTGAATCCAGGGTAACTTGATAAGTAAACAGTTATGTAATTTTAATTGATTCAATACATCTACTCTAGTTGGAAAAAACAATTGGATTTAGGCCTCTGTGTGTGTGTGTGTAAATTGAATTTTAAAAGAAACAAATGTGCAACCATGGTTTAAAAATGCAAGTTAATGGAACGGGTTTATTTTGCATGCTAGTTACTACTAGATTTGTCCTTTCAGAAAGGCTAACATAACAATTTGAATAGACTTTTGCTTTGTTCACTGTTTCATCAAGGACAGTGAGGTTAAATGATCTCATAACACCTTAGTCCCATTGAACTAATTACTAGGAAAAAATAGTTTTTATTTCCTTTGTAAAAATAGTTCCATCAAAAGTCATCCTATTAAAAAGGAGAAAACAATAGAAAACAAAAATAATGACCACAAAGAAGAAAAGTGATACGAAGCAAATCAGCTCATTTGAAATGGGGCATGGGAGAAGAATTCTACAGATGTGCTGGACTAATAAATTGGTTGAGGAGAAAATCAAGCCCGAACTCTCCCTAGAAGCCAAGGTGACTAAACTGAGGCTGTTGTACTTTGGACATATCTTAAGAAGACCTGATTTGCTAGAAAAGACAGTAATTGCTTGGGAAGGTAGATGGTAATAGGAAAATAGGAAGGCCTCATTACAGATTGAGAGACTCAATCAAGGAAGACACATAACTGAATCTGCAAGACCTGAGCAGAGTGGTTGAGGATAGGGTGACTTGGTGATCATTCATAGGGTTGCCATAAATTGAAATTGACTTGATGGCATTTAACAAGAAAAGTCACAGATAAAGTCAGAAGACAGAAGTTATCTATAGCAAAAAGGGAGATATATCTGACGTAGCCCACTGATTTTAATGAATATCAATTGAGCATAGAAATGTCTGTACTGAGTAAAGCATTCTGCTAGTCTCAGGCCCTTTCCGCAAAGCACCTTTTCATGGAACTGAGCTGCAGGGATCGCACAAGCAGCCTCTAGCAAGAGGCTCCTGGTTCCTTCCGTTCCACAGCTGCTGCCTGCTCACACAAGAGCCTTGCCTCTTCCTTCTGCAGTGCAATCTGGGAGTTTCCGTAGTTATGACATTTCTTGGCCCCTTTTCGCACGGCATTTGCCATGAGAAAGGGCCGCTTGAGCGTTGCGCGAATGTGAGGAGCAGTCCACATGATGCACTCACAATAGCGCAACACTCCAGGGACTGGCAGGCACCAACCGCACCCTTTTTCATTTTTGGCTGTGAGCCGAAAATGGTGTGCAATCGCGCATTGCTCCAGGGGCCTGCATACACTTGCCATGCGTGTGGAGCTCTGGAGCTGCGGTGCTCGCGCTTCCTGCTCCAGCACAGCCTGGGAAACTCCCAGGCTGCACTGCGGAAGGAAGAAGTGGGGCTCTCGTGTGAGCATGTGGCAGCTGCGGCACTGACAGAACTGGGATGCAAGATCCTCTCGCTAGAGGCTGCTTGCACGATCCCCACACCCCAGCTCCACGAAAAGGTGTATTACGGAAAGGACCTTGGTATTTGGTTTAAGCTAAACCAGTTGGTTTGCAAATATTCTGAGTTTCTTTACCCCTCATTTGTAGTTTTCTCTCTCTCCTCCACATTGGAAGAGCACGTGTAACAGAATATCTCAGCATTAGCATTAGATGTTATGTTATGAAACCACTGGTCTAAGAAAGGCCATTTCTGCACCAGACTGTTATAGTCCTATTATTCCACTTTCAACATCCTATGGAATCCTGGGGTTTGCAGGAGGGGCCACATTTTTCACACGCACTCCCAAGATCTACTATAGGGTACCCCACTCTTAGGAAATGCTGAAAATGGTTGATAAGGTAAGGAAAGGGGAAATGAAAAATGAAACTGAAAGTGGCCAGAAATATACTTTTACTTTTGCAAAATTCTATTTTGTTGAGGTTTGGGGGCAAAAAAACAAAACAAAAAAAAGTGAAAGTTATGTTTCACCTTTGTTTTAAAGAGAACAGTCCCCTAGCTTGGAGAGTGGGTAGGGTGGGGGGCAGGGGCATGGCCACCTCATGCTAGGGTGTGGCCACATCACCACAGGGATGTGGCCACATCACACAGGGTGCCTCCAAAAAATTCCCACCCAGAGCTCACCACCCTCATCGCCCCCTCCTCCATCCATATGCCAGTGAAAGAGAATCATCACTTCTAGAGGCTTCCAGAAATAGAAATTGTCATTGTTGTGTGAAAAAAATAATTCTGGGATGTGGATGTAAAGGGAGTTAGAAAGATGCTCCAGGGCCCACAAAACAACTCATGCATCCTACAAAGAAAGAATTGTCCACCCCAGCATAATCCAATCACATTTTACCAGAAACATGGTAAGCTTTAGTATATGGATGGACAAGTGTTTAAATGGAAGGAATATGCTACAGCTTCACCGTTGACTGAAAGTGTCAGCTAGGTATGGATGAAAGGACTCTTCCTATTAAATCCTATGCATGTTTACTTAAAAGTAAATCCCACTGAGTTCCCCAGGACTCACCACCATGTAAGTAAGCACAGGCTTGCAGTTTTAAAGTGCAATTAAAAGACTCCCCCCAGCCACATTTCTTGGCATCACTAAAGTAGTTTCCAAATAATGAATGATTATCTCTGAGTTTGCAACACGGGGTTTCTGAAAACAAAGTGATTAGTTTGGCTTAGCATTGCCTTCCAATCAATGTTTATGATGCTCCATTTTCTCGAAAGCTTCCATCTATCTCTTAACTACAACAGTTTTATTTGCTTAGGCTTTCTTAAGCATTTTACCTTTTTGCAATATATTAAAAATATACAGTGGCATTAAATTATCTAGGCTTTAAAAATATGAAACTGTGCCCACAAGAATGCTGTGGAATGTAGTAATTCACTGTGCTGGGCTCAGAAGCACAGATGGGAATGTGTAGAAAGAGGATTAAGCTGCTTTCCATATCCTAAATGTTATCAGGGATAACAGAGGAAACTGTGTCTTTCATTACTGCCCCAGGAGTTGTCAAGTGTTAACAATTTATCTTGTCTATACATTATAGAAGATGGAAAGTGAGGAGGTTTCTTTTTTATTAGCAATAATAGACTATAACTAAAATGGAAGTAAATTGTTGCATTGCCAGAATTTTGCTAATACAAATCAAGCCAAACATCACGAACTAGTCTACTGCAGATGAAAATGTAACTTCTAATGCATCTGCTGGTCCTGAGAGGTTTTGGAATAGAGCAGGCATTTTGGGGTCAAGTTCCTTTAAAAGATAATTTATGTTTCAAAACCTTGATTTATCTGAGTGTTTATGCCAGTTTTACAGCATAAAAAATAATGAACACATCATTTCCCATCAACCTGACTTTCACTTATAATGTGTTCAGTGAGAGTTAAGGTTGCATCAGGTCACACACTGCTGAACAATTCAAAAATACTTCAAAGCACAGAAATGACCAGTTAAGGTGAAAGTCACCTTCACTCTTCTCTTCATTTTGCCTATGGAGCCATCACTTAAATAGGTAACTGCTTCCAGCCTGATCCACCACTCAGGCATGCAAAATAACATGAGTATTTGTTGATTTGGACCCACTGAAGCATATTGTCCAGGAAGCCTAGTTCTACCCACATATGGTAGCTGTGGTGGCATAAGCACTGGTTCTTCCCCTTGCAGCTTCTGTAGCAGTTATGTCCGATAAAAAAGTTTCTCCTTTCCTACCTTACAATTATACTTTTCAAAACAGGTATATGTAAATGTACCAAGTTCATTGCACAGGATGAAAAGATCTGGAAGAGGTCCACTGTCAACATGGTCCCTAAGAAGACTCTCTAGAATCCCATTCACATTATGCTCCATCAGTGTTCACTGAAATGGGAGACCGAGCACTGGTGCATTGACACTGCTGCTAGTGGCCTTGTCAGGGTTACTGCTTCCCAGCCATTCTAACCAAATGCCAGCTTTTGTACCCTGTGCAACGCTACCACTGGAACAAAATGAGAGCACTATCTGGAATACCATTATATGACTTGAGCTTCAAAATGCGTTGTGGGTTAGTCATCAAGAGTTAACCATCTATGTGGCCACTAGTAACACTTGTTTCTAATAATAAAATGCTTACATTGATTATTTTAAGCTACCCAAAGGCCTTATGATATTGTTGTTGTTTGCCTCCAGTTTATTTGTGACCTATGGTGAACCTATCACAGGGCTTTTTTGGCAACATATGTTCAGAGGGTTGTTTGCCAGTGCCTTCCACTGAGGCTGAGACAATGGTACTTGTCCAAGGTCACCCTGTGGGTTTCCATGGCAGAGAGGGGATTTGAGCCCTGGTCTCCAGAATTGTAGTCCAAGGCTCAAACCAACATACCACACTGGCCCTTCTTATGATATAGGGAGGGATAAAAGTGTTTTAATTCATTTATTACAAGAATACTGTCATCATGTCACACTCTGGGACTCAACCTATTAGAATTTAAGTCTAGTGAAATGGAGAATGTGGAAGATTGGGTGCAGGACTAATTGTGAGGAAACCCTCAGAACTATCCACCTCACCAAAAATTCCTATAGAAGAGGATCGCTAGAGCCAGGAATTCCCTTTCCAGTTGCCTCTGAAAATAGCCTCCTCTGACCCAGCAGACTTCTCAGAACATTTGGCAGTGTGGTAAAGTATACTTCTGAACTATACCACATTTAGAGGCCACCATAGCTGGTACGTGAGGGTTAGAGTGTTTCCTTATAAGTGCCAACATGTTACTCAAAAGGATTGAAGTTCAGACTGAGTAGCCTATTAACAGGATGACTCTCAATTGATTCCGATCACATCTGGAAATATACCAGATTTTGTTTTTGGGGTCCAGTGTGCGTCTGTAAAGTGTTCCAGAGTGAGTGGACTGTAGACCTGCTCTCTGTGGCTTGAGCTAAAATGGATTTCAGTTTAGCTTTGCCAATATCTTTTGTAGGATCCAGTCTGGGAAAGATTAGTGTGTGCATTCTGTCTTTTAAATGGAAAGACTCTGTTCAAGCTTTTCCAACCTGGCTGTTTATGCTGATTTGTGCTGCACCATTTAATGCTGCTTCTTGATGCTTCTTGTCACCACTTGTCACTTCCCTTTCCAAACACTCCATTTTTATAAGGAAAAAAAAAGATACTGAAAGATATTAAATGCAGAAAAGTTCAGGTCATTTGTGGGTGTGCTTCTGAAGTGAGTTGTGGCACAGTATGTACCCCTGCCTAATCCTGTCTTCTTCCTGCCCATTGTGCACTTAGATGTATTTCTACTTTCTGGTTCTTGCCCTTTTGTTTCCTCTTGATATGGCTCTCTTCAAGGAAAGGTCAAAGACAGAGGAATGAGCTCTGTATATGGAAGCATATACATAAGGGCTGGCACATACAGAATTTGCCAGATGGTGGCCTCCTTATTTACTAGCGTATATATAAAGGACATACATCATATAGGCTGCAACATCATATTGACAGCAGTGTCAGCAACAATTACCACCAGCACCACCACCATTATCTTGGTGCATATTTGAAAACAGTGCTATCTCTAGTTCTTTATGATATGGGTTTCATTTGCATGTTACAGCAAGTAATTAACTTATTGAAGAAGATGCTACGTGCCTTGAAGTTCATTCTGACTTATGGTGACTGCATGCTAAGGTTTTCTTGGTAAAATATATTTGGAAGAAGTTTTCTATTGCCTTCATCTTGGACTGAGAGAACAAGACTTGCCTAAGGCTGGTTTCCATAACTGAGTGAGGATTAGAGCCTGTGCAGTTTCTTGTTTTCCTCTTCCTTCCCAGCCTCCCCTGCTACATGCTTGCCTTCCACTGGACTAGAGTCATAAAGAACTTTCACTCCAGTGTCAAAATACTACAGCACTTTAGCCCTAAAATACTAAAGAGAAAAGCTGTTACCGCAGTTTCTAGCCTGGACTTGTGGGATATTAGATATCATTTTGATATCAATAATTTGGCCTACTATACCCCTCTGTTCTCCATGTGCTTGCGAGGCCCCCAGACAAGCTCGCAGACAGGCATGGCCACTAATCGCTGTAATATTCCACACAAATACAGGCAGGCCAGAAATAGCCGACTCGCAGCTTCAGGAGACCTCAGGGCAAGTACCACATTATGTATGCACGCTACTTACAAAGAACTCCCTGCCCCGAGCAGGCAGCTTGACTAGCCGAATACTCATCTGTCAAGCACTCCGTATTTGCATACTGGCTACTCTATTGACAATTCAGACTTAACTCAATCATGTAAAATTCTGACCTTTCGGAGGCTTTGTCTCCAGCTCGAAACTCATTGTTTTCCCCAAGAACGGACTAGCCTACGGCCACATTTCCGCTATAAAAACCCCTGACTTGGAGAGCTTCCTTGGATCGCTCCTGACTTCCATCCCACCTTGCTGCCACTTTGCTTGGCGAGCCTTCCCCTCAGCTCCACATGCTGAGAAACTTCATATCCACAAACTTCTTCTTCAGACTATCCGGGCTTCAGGACAGGTACAGTATTACCCATACCAAAAACCTCCTCTAAAAATCCCTCTATCCCACTCCAACCTTTTATTTCTATAGTTCTCTGTGTGAGTGTGTTGCATGCACTTGTTTGGCTGTATTTTAATAAAAACAACAATTATATTTTACTTCTGTTTGCTCCTTGACTCGGTCTGACCCCGTAGACATTGGGTAAAAGATCTCGCTCTGTTGCCCTGCCTCTCGTATTGCTAGCTTGTGCTCTTTTGACTAATTCCCACCTTTGTAATTTGGAGCACAGTTAGGTGTCCCTCACGGGACCCCCAGACATCAGGGTAACAAAGCATATTTTTCAAAAAAAACTTTTTAGGAGACACTGGGCAAGGACCAGAAAACAGAAATGCACCTGGGTTCACAGTGGGGAGGGGAGAGTGGATAGGCACAGCAATATAACCATCACAATTCACATCACAAATACACCTGAAATGACCTAAATGGTGCTAATTTAAAATCTTTTTTTTAAAAAAAAATCCTCACCTTTCTGGCAAGAATTCTCCATCCTTCCATCCTCCATCCTCTCCCCACACGTAAGGAAAATAGGGGATTTAGTCTGAAGTATCCCACAATTAATAAAATGTTGAGTAACATTAATAATACAACTCGCCATGGCCCAACATATTTTTCCCAGTGAGGATGGGACCTTAGATGTATATATCTATGTGTATTATCCCTTTGTCCTATAAACGCCCTTTACAAACAAGTGCTTATTTATATGCTGGAAAGTCACATTAATCACATCTGTTCTCAAATCCCCAATCAAACTTGAAGCCTCACTTGGCATTTCAGTGCAGCCATATTTAATATGTCTGTTCTGAGAAAGAAGACCCATGGTTCACAAAGCTAAAATGTATGTGTCCCTTTATCCCCTTCCTAGATGATGTCTGAAAACTATTTGTGGACATCTCTCTCCATTTGAGCTGGTATTTTCTTTGGTATATTTAAACTACATAGGCTGGGGTCACATCTTGATTCGATATAGTTGAGAAAAATGTTGGCACTTTCTTGGTTATCCAGGATAAAAAATGTCATATTATTCCAATGAGCTCAGCTTTGAAGGCTTATGGTAAAATAAGAGCAAATGGAGGGGGGGTCACCCTTTGATGTAAAGTCTTTGATCTAAAGTGTCTTAGCTGTCTACAGCTTTTAAAGATCTCTGTAAGCTTGCCCCACTTCTTCCTCAAGAACTGTTTTCTCTTCTTTTTCCTTGAGTTTAGGTTGGAGCATTAAGGTACAAGATACTATGGAAATGAACTGGGTACATTTTTAATTCACCAATGGACTTAACCACTCTTAACTCTCTGTTGGACTGTGGCCAAGAAACACATTTTCTTTGACTTGTGCAGTGAACTTTTGTCACCTAAAGCCTGACAATGCACTGCTTTTATAATGCTAACGTTATTTTAGTGTGAAGGTTCCAAAGTGTTTTACTAAAGGGACCTGTTCATGAACCTTTGACTTTGAGGTAATTTACACAACCATTTTGTTCAGATTGTTTTCCTCCAATAAGTGTTGCTTGTCATAAAGAGAACAGTTTTTTTTAAAAGGCACTTCCAATATTTGGAGATACTAGGGGATGGAGTAAAAATAAAACAGGAGATAATGCTGCTGTCTATATACACATTGGAATATTCTGTACCATGTTGCTTACTCTCTTTCAACAACACAACTACTGTACAACTGAAGATGATGAAGAAAGCTGCTTATCAAATACCATATTTGCCAGCTTATTAGATGCACCGGCGTATAAGATGCACCCTATTTTCAGACTTTATTCTTTAGGGAAAAAAAATTTAGTACCCCACTGAGGCAAAGAGGAAAAGAAAAGTGAGGAGCAACTTTCTCTACCTTCCTGTTGTTTTTGCCTTGGTGAAGAAGTCCCCACCCAGGCAAAAAGGAAAAGAAAGCCCTTCTCGCCTCTGCAGGGACTTCTCCCCAGTCAGGCACTTGTGCCAGCGCATTCCATTCACTCTCTTCATTTTCCTCTGCATTTAGGCCTGGCAGGAGTTACCAGTAGTCCTTATGTGTGGCCTCCAAGTCCTGTTTCTCTCTACCATTGACCGGCACAGAGATCTGCCTGTGCAGCTGAGAAGCGTCTCTGGTTGGGTGGTATTGCATGTGGATGTGAATGAGATGGCAGGAAAAAAATCCATCTCTTCCCTTCCCTCAACTGTTTGGTGCCTTAACTTTGTAGCTGTTGTAGGTGAAGGGAAAGACTTGAAAACACAGTACCTTCTGAGTGAGCCAAGGGCACATGGAGAGGGCTGAAGATACATTCACATACACAAACTCATTGGACAACATGCGTGCTTGTTCCCCCTTCTCCTGCAGGAGCACCACATGTCTGTCGGCTCACCCCCCCACCTGTGTAAATAAGAGTGCACTCGTTCTCTTACTAGGAACTAGTCCTCTCCCTTTCTCTTTCTCTCACCACCCAGCATCTTTCCAGCAGCCTCCCACCTGCTCCCACCCAATTGCCCTCCCAGCTTGACTGACTGCTGTGAGAAGGATAGATGTAGCTCAGGTGAAGAGTGGGAAGGAGGTGAGAGCAGCTTGCAAAGACGACAAAAAGGAGGGCTTCTGAGGAGAAGGAGCAAGAAAAGAAGAAAAACAAGGAGGTCCTCACAACAGTCGGGCAGCAACAGACAGGCGAGGCTTCATTGAACTAGGGCAAGGAGGGGGAGTGTTAGTACACCACTAATGTTGGTTACCATATTTTCTGGTGTATAAGACACACTCAATTTTCAGAGGACATTTTTTGGGGAAAAGTACATCTTATATGCCAGCAAATATGGTAGTTGGAGTGATGGTCTTATATCACCTTGGGGAGTTTTTAATTTTTGAGAGAAAATTTGAGATATTAAGATAGAAGCACACAGATTTGTTAACAGTTTGGAAAGAAGGGAAAAGGGATCATTATTCTCCTCTCACAGGTTTATGACAGACAAAAGGTGTACTCTGTCCCACAACATACAGCTAATTTGAATAATTACTACCAAACAACATGGTGATCTTTTATAATGATTAGATAAAATAGCAGTCTGCAGGCCTAGACAGCCACAGTTGTGGGCAGGCAAGCATTTTTTTTTTGTGGCTAAAAGCTTTAGAATTTTTACCTCAAAAGGTGGGTTAAATATTCTTTAAGAAATAAATATTTCAAGCATTTTACTGCAGTTGATCACCTGGTTGAACAGACAAGCCATTTTATATGGAAAGGTGACCTGCTTGTTCCTCAGGGAGATTGACTGGCTGCAATAAAGACGTTTAAAATGCCAATGTCTGCATGCATGCCATGGCTTCCTGGAATCATGGCCATAGAGTCTAGATCTGCCAATAAAGATTAGTTGCAATAATTAATTGAAACACTCTTGAGAAAAAGTAAATCTTGAAACACCAGAAGCTGAGGACAAGCATCAGAGCCACTTGTTAAACTTTGCCTAATGACAGGGATGAACCCAAAAAGATGATAGATTAAGAGCCTTTTCACACTGCATCTTTATGGTGCTGTTTTTCACCTTTACTGCCAACTTCTCATCTCATGGAATCCTGGAGTTCGCAGTTCAGGAAGGACTAATTAGAATTTTCAGCCAGAGAGTGCTGATGCCTCAGCAAACTACGAAGCCCAGAATTCCCTAAGATGTTTCCATAGCAATTAAGAGCGGAATATAGTGCCATAATTGTGCTGTATGAAAGACTCCAGAGATACATATTCATCCTGATATGATTGAAATGCCTGAATGAAATGCTTGTAACATCATCTATAGCTGTGAGATGCTAAAGGTGCTGATTTTTTTTTTTTCAAACAAGCTTGACATAGGCAAATGTGAAAGTCTCCCTACAAGGATGCTGTATCTTTTGGTCACTAGTGATGAAGCTGTGACTCTCCAGAGGGGATCAGGCTCCAGCTCCCATGGGCTACTTAGAACCATGTCACAAATCAGCAATAGATTGGGTTTTATTTATTATATTATTATTTCATTTTTACTTGAAGGACAAGGATAGGTATGTCTGGATTTTTTTTTAAAACTTGATTAGCCTTGTGTACTCTGTACTTTGACTTAATGTGGAGGTGCATGGGGTCAGGATCATTCATGGCTCTGCCTTAAGTAGCATGAACTTTGGTGCTGTGCTGTGAGGTCTACAGCTTTGCTTTGAGGCTTAGAATCATAGAATCATTGCGTTGTAAGGAGCCCCATAGGCCACTGAGTCCAACCGCCTGCTCAATGCAGGAAATCCAGCTAAAGCATCTCCAGCAGGTAGCTGTCTAGTTTCTTTTGGAAGTTATCCAGAGAAAGAGATCCCATCACTTCTTTTGGCTATTGATTCCATTGTCAAACTGCTCTTACTGTCAAGAAGTTCCTTCCAATGTTCGGTTGAAGTCTACCTTCCAGGTATTTAAAATCATTAGATCTGAACCTACCCTCTGGGGCACCAGATAACTGCACCCTCCCCTTTGTGAAAGCCCTGTGACAACTCCTTCAAAATTTCTCATATGTTTCATTCTCCATGCCTTTTATCATCCTTTTGCCCTTCTCTGAGCCTGATTCAAGTTGGCTATATCCGTACTAAAATTTGATGCAAATTGACTGACCAAGTGGTCAGGGTTTGGCACATTACTATGGTTTGGTTTAGTTTTCATGAAGAAAGCCATGGCACAGAGCTATAACTGAATGTTAGAAAATATGCATACATTACAGATGAGTTTGCTCAGTAGCTTTTCTAGCTAGGACATGGAAAATCTTCTGTCTGAAGCTATGAACTACCACTCCTAATCAGTACAGATAATACTGAACTAAATTGTCCAATGGTATATTGAAGCAGAGGAAGGGAGAGGTTTTTTAAGTTGCCTTTCTGCTCATCAAAGCTATACACAATTTTTAGAAAACCACATCAAAACAATGGCAAAAACTCTACGTTGTAAGTGCAGTACACTCTCTACATTCTACAGGATCCTTGTGAGTCAGTCAGATGCATATATTTTTCACCTGTTATCATTTTACTCAAGTAATTGACTCTTGTTATAATGTGAGGAATGGCACTGACAGGGGGAAAAAATCAGAACCTACATGTCTTCAAGCCCTGAATACAAGGACATACTCGTAAAGCTCTAACCTAGTTAGATATATATAAGCCTTATATTATAAGGGAAAAGAAGTAAGCCTTCTTGCAAAGTGGATTGGAATACCCCCAAACACCTCTCGAATTTCTGTTTTTAAACACTTTCCCAAGACCTGGCTAAGTACTGGATTAAAATGACAGGTGCCTGTTGTCTAAGCTCAGCTGTGTGTGTGCATGTGTGTGTTTTAGGAGGGTTTAAAACTGGTGCTGTTGATGATTTCCTTCAAAAACGAAAAATGTCATTACAAATAATAATAATAATAATAAAACACAGTTGCATATACAAAGGCAGCAGACTTCTTGCACCAAATGTTCTGGCTCTTTGAGGTCTGCCAGTCTATTACAGAACAGAAATGCATGAACTATGTGATTAAGAGAATGCTAAGTAGTAAGTGCAGAAATCAATTCTGTTTAGCGAGGATGCAAATCCCCTTGAGGCTTTAAAATGTTTTTTAAGGTCTGATGAGGTGGGGAGTTGACATGTCTTCTATAAATGCACAGAATTACTGAGCACAGGGGATTTATTTAACCAGGAAACTTGCATTATTGAGATTAGACATCTCATTTTCAAGGTGCTCCTGGAAGATAATGATGGCTATACCCATAATTCATGGCAGACATCAGTTTTGTCAGGTAATATATAAATAGGCCTGAAGATGGAACTTAGCCACTTTCACTCTGTATTGAAAAACAAAATGACAGGCCAAGTTCCTTAGCATCCCACTATACCAGTAGAAAAAAAAAATCTTACGACTTTTATCATTTATATTTTAACTGGTTTTAATTTTGTATGCATGCATGCCTTCAAACTGTTTCTGACTTACAAAGTCCCTAAGGTGAATCTATCATGGGGTTTTCTTACCAATATTTGTTCAGAGGGGGGTTGCTATTGCCTTCCTCTGAGGCTGAGAGAGTGTGACTCACCCAGTGTCACCAGTGAGTTTTCAAGGCCAAGTGCAGAACTGAACCCTGGAGTCCTACTCAGCTACACTATATTGTTTTGTTTTTTTTAAAAAGAATATGATAGTTTCATTGCTGTATAACTTTTGTGTACTGTGAATTTTTGACTATGTTTATTTGAACTGTGATAAGCTAAACTAGGGTAAAGGTGGGATATAAACAATAGCAGCACTTTATTAATGAAAAGTATGTTTTGCATAGATTATATTCAATGCATACCTAGTTTTCACTGATTTGATAACAGATTATTTGGAAAACAGTATGTTTTGGGTTTTTTTTAACTTTTCCAGAGTCAGAACTGAGGTTCCCATTTATTTTTAACCCACTGTTAACAGGAGCAGGCAACTATGGCCTTTCTTTGAATGTCTTCCCTGGGGATGATGGGAAATGCAATCAAGGAATATTACTGCCCATCCCTGCATAATGGGTTACTATATTTTGTTTAGGAGTCAATGCTACTTAATTTGTTAATGTTGCCAGTATAATGTTGTTGTTGTGTGCCTTCAAGTTATTTCTGACTTATGGCAACCCTAAGGCAAACCTATCACAAGGTTCTCTGAGACTAAGAGTGTCTGATGCACCCAAGGCCACCAGTGGGTGTCCATGGCCAGACAAGGAATTAAGTCCTGGTCTCCAGGGTCATGGTCCAGAGCTCAAACCACTATACCACACTGGCTATCATCGTCAATATGTGCTATACTTCCAAATGCACAGTAGCTCTGCCTCTTTAAGATGTGAGGCCAATAAAATTGCCCAGTTTCATCTTTTCCCTCATTATAATTTTATGATTTGGGGAAAGCAGCAAAAAATTGGAAAATAGGTCAGTAGCAAGAAGCCTCAAAAATCTGCTCCAGGGTTTGTCTTTGAAGAATTAATGGGGCAGGGACTGAAGAGGAAAGATCAGAAGATGACCATAAAGCCCAAGTAAGTTAGAGTCATGATGCAGAATAAGTCCGTTTAGACACAAGAACTGTTGTAAACTTTTAAAGATTGCAAGTTACACCAAACATGTACGAAGTATTCTGAACCATGTCCCTAAAATCTTGATATATTCTGCTGATAATTATACCAGATAGAACACCTGTGAGAGAAACCAACAAATGTATGGCATGCCTACATTGGAAATAGTGGTTGCTCATTACTGCTGAGGATGTATGACTGTCATAGTTTTTTGCTTGACTTTACATGGGTTTGTGAAAATTCTGTATAATGTATAAACTACCTGGTAGTCAGTAGACTCTAAATATGCCCACCAGATTCTGCTTGGTGCACCATCTATCAAAATAAACTGCTGTGTTCAGTCTGCTAACAGACTGTTGAGGTCCATTCCTGAACCTTAATGGGTTAATTTTCCCTACTGTTTGAATGAAAACATATGGAAGTCCATTTTGTGGCTGCCTTTTCTAGCACATACATTGATGGTAGAGCTGGGTGACCATGCTGACTAGGAGATTCTCAGAACTGTTGTCCAAGACAGCAACTTGTTCAAGCCCTGGTTGTTTAATTCACATCATAAAGGGCACAACTGGTCCTCACATGTCAGAATAAAACTGATTAAGTTCTCACTAACAAAAAATCACCCTCCCTCTGCATCTCCATCTGTATTTGATAGTAACTGAGATTCAACAGAAGTAAGTTGGAGGTCTTCAGACCTCATACTGTTACCCAATATAAATTAGTGTTTTCTGAAGTCACCAGAACATGCTTGATCTCAGAAGCTAAGCTAGATCAGGCCTAGTTAGTACTTGGGAAAGGATTCTCATGGAATACCAGGTGCTGTAGGCTATATTCAGAGGAAAGCAATGACAAACCATCTCTGTATAAATCTTGCCTAAGAAAAAGACTATTGAATTTATTAGGTCACCTAAATAGACATATGACTTGAAGACATTGGCTGTAATATTTTTTCCAAAAGTTTCAAATTGATCACAGCAAGAATTGGTAGATCAGTTTCATAAGCTTCCTCCACCATGCCTGAGATATTTCCTGTGTAAGGCAGAACCTCAGTAAGGTAACCTCTTGAACCAGGGGTGGACTGGGGGTGGGGGAAGGAACAAATTAGAACCTCTTGGCAGAGTAGTGTCAAATTTATGTCTGAATTTTACTAGAAGTAACTGGCTCATCTTGTGAAATGATTGTCATTTTTATGCCTTTATTTATGCTGAACTCAAATAGTGTGTCTTTTGTGAATTAATTAGCAGCTGCCCTGAGATTGTTAACTGGAGAGCACCTATCAGCAGAATTGTAAACTATTTAAACGCCATGTGAAATATTTTCCAGAAAGAAGTCATTAAAATGTTCCTGAAGTATGCTGACTAGAAACAGAATAATTTTTTTTTAAAAAAAAACACAACACCCTGTTTAAATGGAAATAAATGCTTTCAACAACAAAAATCAATAGCATTTAAGAGTTAGATTTTTGTGAGTTCTTTCCAAATGATGTAGCAGTGTGTAACTTAGGGCATCTGGTTGTACACTTGTACTCTGGAACAAAATGTTCTGAGCCTTCTGACCTAATGCTGTCAATGCCAACTCAAATATTTTATGGAAGTGGGCATTAAGAAATGCAAGTGGACCAATATAATAACCCAGGCATTGATTCTTGGCTCTCTCTCACTGTGAACACTCACGGCAACTGGGAAAAGCTTCAGATGTTATACTGAGTCTTACTTCTGAAGTTCTTGCTTCCAAATAATGTCAGAATATACAGAATTTTAAAATGTAGGTACCAGGTCTCTAAAGCACATACCTATTCTCCCCTTGATTTGTCTGAATTTGTTGGTGTCAGCAGCTGAATGCTACTACCAACTGTAATGAATAGGGCTATGAAGCAGTAAGATCATTTTGCTTGTGGTTTGTGTAATTGGTGGAGGACATTCACAGACACAAACCATCAAATCAGTGATGTTAACAATATGACAATTATTCCCTACTTTCAAGAAAAGGAAAAGTTCATAATTAATTAAAAGAGGGCAAAATTTTCCTTGTGTTTTATAGTATAGAAGAATAAGTTACTCATGTTTCCTTAACCTCATGCTAAATCATACAAGCAAGATATGAGTGGCATGGCAATACCATTGCTCCTTCATGTTCCAAGGTAGCTCTTCTAGCTCTTCTAGCTTTAAGGATGCCATCACCATCACCATCACAGTTTCTTAACTTTTTAAAAAAGAATGTTATGAGTGACATTTTATAACTTTTTAAATAATAATAATAATAATAATAATAATAATAATAATAATAATAATAATGAATACCAAAAATGGCCCACGAATAATCCATCAAACAAATCATTACAGCAATGAGTAACATTAATCAACATTATTAGAACACTTATAGTAACAACACTGGAATTCTTCCTTTGCTCAAGGAAAGAAGGGGAAATAATGAGCTAATATTGAATTTTTAACAAATTATTTCCACGCTGAAATGAGGAACATTCCTCTTCCAATCAGGTATAATGGGCTAGGACAGATCTCTAAGAACTCATTCAGATCTGCTTCAAATTTATAGCAATTATCTATTCCATAGACTAGAACACATTCCCACATCTGGATGTCTTCCAGATGTTTGGAATTCAGCTCCCATGATCCCTCTCCGTTGCCCACATTAGTTGAAACAATGGAAGTTACAAGCCAAAATGCCTGAGGCACCAAGGTTGCAGAAGGCTCAGGACCTTTCCGCCCTACACTGTTATATAGTGCTATTATTCCACTTTCAGCCCCCTGTGGTACACTGAGGTTTGCAGAGGCCAAAGAGCTCTCTGGTTGGGAATTCTAAATGCCCCTCCCTAAACTGCAAATCCCAGGATTCCATAGAATGTTCAAAGTGGAAAAATAACCCTATAACCGTGTAGTGTGGAAAGGTCCCCAGAAGCAACATCATTAAAGCACATTTCTTTCTCATGTTATATTTTTAAAACTGATTGCTAGCCTTCCCCAGCAGAATTGTTTTTCGCTTAAAAAATATAGGGCAGGCAAAAAATCATTAGATGCTGATTTCCCAAGCATGAATGCACAGTCATGCAACCCCTATAGAATGTCTGCCCTTCTGAAGCCCTATAAAGGAAAGGCAACACCTTTTTGATGTGTATCCATTGGTCATGGAATTGTAGCACACTTAATAGAGCTAAGTCAGAGTTGCTTCTGAATCACAAACTGCACTGTGTGGACCAAACAGACCAAATAAACTCAAAGACTGGGCTTCAGTTTGCCTTTCCTTTGTGGCATGCTTTTGTTGGTATACTTTGTTGATTAATTTAGAGAACTGCCTGTGCTGGCCTAGGCAATCCTGTGTCTCATTTGATAATGGGTTGGGAATCCAGTGGATTATTGCAGGGATTTTATCTTGCTCTAATCTCTTGGGAGAAATGTTCAAACAGCTGGGAAGGACAAGAAGGAGCTGCATTCTGTGACTGGAATTCCTTGAAACAGCATAATATTCATAAATGCCGTAGAATTTGCCTTTACAGCAAAATGAATCTTTTCTGTTTTTCACTGGTAAGTTTTTCCTTAGTCTACCTGGCTATATTACTGAGTTTGTAAATGTAAGCTTCAATCAGGTGACAGAGATTAAGGGTGTTAGAAAGAGAACAGTGAGGATACAGAGTGAAACTGTCTATCTCGACTAGTGCAGGAGACAACAGTACGTCTTAAAAGCTATAAGGGAAGCAGGTCACTGAAAATAAATAAAACTAAAATAAAACTAGTGGTTTTCATTAGAAGGATATCATGTAGTAGTTTTGAAACTGCTTTTTTATTGATAAAATGGAGTCCTTTTTGTCTTCATAATGATTTCTCTTTATAGCATGTATATGAAGGGAGCAGTTTGAATTCAGTTTCTTACAGGATGTTTTGGGAATATTGAGATTTATATGTTTGCATCATGACCTAGTAAAAACTTTTCTAGTGTTCACAATATTGTCACAAGCTTTTAAAACATAGATTGAACACTTACACTGTCAGGACAGCAGTAAAATGAAGCCCTGTGCCTTGGAGATCTTTCATTCTACACACAGTTTATGGTTGAAATATTTTTGATAGGCTAAAAGTAAAATGTAATTATTTTAAAAAGAGTAAATGTTATTTTGTCTTTATGCAAAATCTCATTTCTACCCTGGGAATATTTATTGAATATGTCCTGTCTTTGTTGAAAAATACAGAAAGATAGTAACATTTTGATCTAGTACAAGACATACAGGTATTTTGTTGCTATTTATTTTTAGGTATATTATCAGCTATTCAGCTCTCAAAATGTCTCACACCATAAATAAATATAATAACTTTATAAACTGCAGTGACAAGGACATTAAACAAACCAACAGTCCATTAAGGATACAAAGAAAGTGCATTAGAAGTCAGATCAAGAACCAGGTCACACACATTAAAGTGGTTTCTGAAGCTCGAAATCCTGTGGATGGGATTGGTCTTAGCTATTTCCTAGAAACTCTCAAGAAGGCTTGATGCATTTCCCACGACTGGAGTATCATAAAAGATGCATTTCAGAAAGTTTGGCACTGCATGTATCAGAACTATCTCATCAGAGGTGCATTTAATTGCAATGTTAGGGAATACTGCAGGCCATTTGACCCTCTGCAAGCAGCTACACGTACTTACTTGATCCACATGTTCTATAAGCCAAATTCTATAAACCTTTTGCTCCTTTTACATCATCATATCCTATTCCTCAAACTAGGGATATTTACGAAAGGGATTAGTGACTCAGACAAATTCAGTGACCAAAGTCTACACATTCAAATGAACCATCATTTTTATAGAAAACATTTATGTCTCATTTTGGCTTGCATTTTTTAAATTATTTGTATTTTGTATTTTCCCCAGAGCTTTGAAATTTAATTTTAAAACAAATATAATAATATGCAGAAGATGTTCATAATTGAGAAGCAGTAAGATGATGCCGTTGATTCCATTATGGATGGCTTCAACGTATCATTATATACATTCTTCTCACAAGTAATTTTCCAAGTTCTAATTTTTTTTTTAAATGTTCGTCTACAGTTAGCTGTATAGCGTTCTAGGACACTGGCAAAAAAAAGGGAAAAAAAGAAATAAAAATTAAATTTAAAAAATTAAAAATGGAAATTGTACATGCTTTTTAAATTCAAGTCTTCCATCCAATCATGCTATGTGACATACACAGCATCTACTGGAACATCTGCTGCTTTGCTAGTATCCTTAAAATAATACTGCTCAAACTGTTAATGCCTCTCCCATTTTGATAACTGAAATTTTCTAGTGGTTTTTTTTTTTAAACCCAACAACCTTGAAACTAATGCATATATGTCATTAGCTTAGAAATATTATGAGTGCAATATGGAAAACAGATCGAAAATGAAGCTTTGGCAAGCATATAAAGGCCAATCATATTTGTAGTTAGGGAGAGGCATTTAGAATTTTCAGTCAGGTATCTGTAGTTTGTAATGAAACTACAAACCCTAGGATTCCATAGGATGTTGCCATGGCAGTTAGTGGTATAGAGCAGTATAATTGTTAATGTGAATGGGCCTTAGTTTACTGAGAAAGTTTACATAATATATATATTCACCTCCTGTTTAGCTCTGTAGAACAAGTCCTCCAATTCTGCCACAGCAAGACTGCATTCAGATATTACAATAAACTATGGTTTATCATGACAGGTGTAAATCTAGCATCCTCATAGAGTCATGTGTCCCATCCACTCTCCCGCTCTCATACAACTATGTAGAAGAGTTCAGAACATTCATTTCTATTTTTAACTATTTTTGTCTTCTTTGTCTGAATGCTAAACAGTGATTAATCTTAACCATGGCCCTTACCGCAAGACGTCGCTGTTGCATTTTTGCCACAGGATGGCAGCGGTCAGCAGGTCGTGTTTCCACATGATGTCGTTGCCATCCTACTGCCATCCTGTTGCGGAGCATCGCGCTTGCACAGTTTTCACAAAATGGAAAAATCCATTTCACTCCTGCAATTGTGTGGTGCTCCCATCACTTCTGGCCATGCGGAAGATGCAGGAGCGCATTGGTGATGCTTCCTTCCATAGCGCAACAATGGAAAAAGCCTGGCTGTGCTGCGGAAGGAAGACGTGGTGCCATTGCATTCTCTTCCGCATGGACTGAGCGGGTGCAGAGGGGAGTGTTGCTGATATGCTCCCTTCTGGACCCGAAGCTGCAGCTAGACAACACAGAAGAGCTTCGTTGTGTGGCAATGGCCTATGACTTCCTTGAAAACCCAGTTTCAAATTAGGGTTGAGGAAATTGGCACACACACACACACACACACATCAAAAAAAATTACTTGAGATTAATTATAATTTAAAGTTCAGATTAAGTCTAAACTATGGTTAATAAGATCTGAAGCAAAAGCTTTTAGTTCCCTTCTCACAAAAGCGCCAGCAAGAAACAAATAGGGAAGGACACAGGGCAGAGGAAGAGTGGGCTCATTCCTGTCAGAACACAGTTTACTGCAATGAGCAAACGCGGCTACATTTTGAATTTTTAAACCTTATGCAACAAGTCATTTAAAATGACTTCCACTAAATGTGAAATATTTTCTGATGTTAATGACAATTCCAAGGTACTGAGCATTACCAGCAAGAGGTGGGGATGTTTAATATAGTTTTTTTTCTAATTTCCTGAACTCATTGAAAATGTCAGAGTTGCCATTCCCAAAATAAAGACATTCTATTGATAATCTGAGTCTATTACTACTACTTTTTAGCATCACAGTTTATCAAAAACCAATATAGATTGTTCCCATCTCTACCACTTTACAGTGGTTGGAATAAAACTTTCCTCAGTGGCAAAAAAAAAAAAGAAAAAAGAAAAAGGATTGTTGGGGCAATTTTTCTTTGAGCTTTTTTTTTCTTCTGTAAACACAAACTGTTAAAAGTGTCTCAAGGTTGGAGGCATTGCTTACAGCTGTTTATGTGACAATGTCTTAAGCCGTTTCCACACTAGACTGTTAAAGTGCTATTATTCCAGTTTCCACATTCCCTCCCTAGGCCCCTCCCTAAGCTGCAAACCCCAGGATTCCATTAGGATGTTGAAAGTGGAATAATAGCACAATAACAGTCTAGTGTGGAAATGGCCTTAGAGGACCTGCACTGTAGGTTTAGTTCTATGTGGATTCTGAAACAAAACATTCAGTTACCAAGAGATCAGATGTCCCATCCTGGGGCACAAATTTTGTTTGGGATTTCTTTAAGCAAATAGTGTTTGAGGCTGCCCACAGAAACAGAAGAAAAAGGAAAGTGGTCTCTATATATACATGATCCAGATATTCATTGAGGCCATTCATTTAGGAAGGGGCAATTAAAATTCTCAGCCAGAGAGCTCTTTGGTCACAGTAAACTGCAAACCCCAGAATTCCACAAAATGTTGAAAGTGGAATAATAGCACTATAACAGTCTAGTGCAGAAATGGCCTGAGACTTCTTGGTGTCAAAGATTTCAGCTTTAAAATCTATTCCACTTCTTTTCTTATCAGAACTTTTTCATAATTGTTAACTATCTTTTCCAGCACCCAAACCCTGAGATCTGATGCAGAATGTAGTCTCTCAAAATGACTGACCAAAGAAGCACTCATTCCTTAAATTATATAGATATTTTCCTGATTTAAGCTGCAGGAAAGGAGATTCCACCTGAACCTCAGGAAGAACTTCCTGACAGTCCAGTGGAAGACGCCGCCTCGGAGTGTGGTGGAATCTCCTTCTTTGGGGGTTTTTAAGCAGACACTTGATTGCCATCTGTTGGGAATGCTTTGATGGGTGTATCTGCATAGCAAGGGGTTGGACTCAATGGCCCATTGGTCTCTTCCAACTCTGAGTCTATGATTCTATTTGTTTCTAGGGTTTTGATGTCTTTCCCATACACTCTTTTCAATTACACTTTCACTGAATAGCATATATTACAAAACTGCTACTATAAGTGCTACATGGTTCAAGATATATCTCTGTTGATCAAGATGATTTATAAATTCAGTTATTTTGGATATGTGTTTGCAATATATGCAATGACCACAGAGGTGGTATCCTGTGGTACTAGCTGCATCCATTAATATATTTTATGGTGTTTGTTTAGACTCCCTGAAAGCAGTATTTACCGCAATATCTCTGATATTTCTTGTTGTTTTAAAGGAGATATTTGGCTTTTGCTTACACCTTGGGACACTTTTTATTATAAATAACAGATAGATAGATAGATAGATAGAAAATAGATAGATAGATAGATAGATAGACAGACAGACAGACAGACGGTAATGAGACTGAATGTAAGACGGCAGTGGAGATAGTTGGTCTCTGATCTGTGCTGTTTTTGTAACAATTCTAAGTGCAGTCTTAACCAGATGCCTTACCAAACCCCAGGGATGTCACGGATCGTGGATACCCTCAGTCAATTAGTTGGTTGGGAAATACATAGAATTTTTTTTTGAATTCTTCATCATTGAAGCAGTTCCATTTTAACCTGAGGGCAGGTTATATCTCATTGCTCAGAGGTGTGAGCTATCAAATCTGAGATAGCTGTTGTCACCAATGTGCCAAATTTGCACACACTGTTCATTAAACACACTATAGTCTATAGAAGAATTGTGTTCAATCAGTCATGAACACAAACATGGACACATTAGAAAAAAATACATGAAACATTTTAAAAAGCAAAGACCAGGGTGGATTTTCTTCCATTAAAACAGTTGTGATAAAACTGGGCACAGATAAAACTGGATGTGGACATAGGAAGGGAGGTCAAGGATGGATGTGGACTTTACAGATGTGTACATCCTTTTCAAGAACTGATATTTTCTGTGTTGCTGTACAGAATATTGTTCAGTTCTATTGTTCTTATACAGTCAGATTTTCCATAGGGTTTCTGAACAATATTTAATTACACATCCACATGGAAATACTGCAAAGAACAATAAAGACTATGCATCTGATAGAAAAATATTATTCAAGAAGAGACATGGAGATATTATTCATGCTTTAGCAGACCATGTTTGTAGCTTGTTGCTGAAGAGAGAATGTTCTTTTTAAGTTCTACAGAAAAGATACACAGTCTGTTTGCATCATCTGGAAGCTGGAAAGAATTAACCCAAACAAGATTTCTTGCATTTTTCCTTCTCTCTTCCATATGTTAGCTCTTAATTTTACTGGTAAATCCTAATATTAAATACAGTGTGCCAGCCTAATCGTCTTAGTGACTTTCAGAGACATTGAGCCACTTTTGCATTTTATCAGTATTTGGTCCAGCATGTTGCAAAAAATAACATGTAATAACATGTTGCAAAAAATATTATTGTACTACACGATCATTTTAAATTAAAACAACAGTTTTCCAAAGAGAAAAATATGTGGAATATAGCCTAAAAAATAGAGACCTCACAATAAAGACGAATGTTTGATAATTATGCATTGAGTAACAGCATTATAGGAAAAACAGATGATGTATAGCATTAAGTTTACCTGCATTTATTTCCAGTAGACATGGTAGAGTTTTTTTTTCCTTTTTTCCTTTTTAAAAAGTCATGAGATGGTGTTCAAAATGTCATGCAATATCTGCAGGTTTAAATGGGGCCATCTCCTTTAATATCTGAGGTTTCTATCACTCTGATCTGTTCCATGTGGAAAGGGAGCCAGGCCACAGAGCTAGATGACAGAATTCTGGAATGTATCAAATGACAGAGGTTAGATTTTTAAAACACACCTTCATTAGAGTTCTTTGTATAACAGAAGCTGTATGAAATCTTTGTCCCTCAGATGTTAGTTTACAAGAGGCCTCCCACCTCAGCACATTTTCCTACCTCCCAGCCAGGATTTGGGTCTTTCATCTGGGGATTATGGAACTGGTAGTCTAATGCATCAGAAGTGTTCTGGCTGGGAAATCTTACTTTACCATATGCAAGGATTTATTTTATTAAGGGCAGCTGTTCTTAACCTCTGGTCTGCAGACTCCTCTGATCCTCACAGAAGGTCCACCAAGGATTGAAGAAATGTTTTACAGGAAAGAAAGAAAGAAAGAAAGAAAGAAAGAAAGAAAGAAAGAAAGAAAAAAAAGGGAAAAGAAAGACAAATTTGTATGGCATCATTCCAGTAAAAGTATTATAATAGGAGTGTGCATGTTTACTTATTTCTCCCTTCTCTCCAAATCTGAAAATGATGAGCAACTTTAAATAAATTTTAGATGCACTTTAATGTTTTAAATCTTGAGCTGAGTCTTGGCGGTCTTTGGCAACAACAATATTTAAAGGGGTTCCATGATAAAAACAAGATTAAAAACCAGTGATCTAGGAAACGACCTCTAACCCTAGAGTTTGAAGGATTGTTATTGAACATACTGGGACTTCTATTCACTTCGTCTTTCTCAGGAAGTAGTGTAATATAGAGGTGCACAGTGTTTAGATATTTAGGGACACATTTGGTGTCAGCTGGGGAAGATGCACATGAATGCGAGTGCTCATTTACTCACACACTTTTATATTTAAATTTTCCCTCCCTCCTTGATGATATCTAGTGATTTGGGTATGTATATATGTGTGTCAGAGAGTGAGTGAGTAAAGGGAAAGCCTCTTCCATTCCCTGGTAATCACTAGCAAATTTACTATATGTCAGGTACTATGAGCAACAGCAATCATGAAAGCAGGATTTTGCTTTTGTCCTCCTAACCCAAATGACATCCAAAATCAATCTTTTCTCCCATTTCTAGCTCCTAGTGGTAGACACACATAGATCTCACAAGCAGCACATTTTTATTTGCACAGCCCTTGTGGTCAACCTGCTGTTGGGAAAAGTAAGTTTCCACCAGCTTCAGCAGAAGTACTGACAGGGCCACATGGTGGCTCAAGTGTTGATATAGGCCCTTTCCGCACATGGGAAAGGAACTGTGCAGAAACAGGACTCACCAGACTTCTTCAGTGTCCGGGCGAGTCCATCGGGATGAGGAGCAGTGCAAGCTCGTCGCTCCGCAGTGCTCTGGCGTCCAAAATGGCGGCTTCCAGTTGGTGGAGGCTCTCCACCAACCGGAGAAGCTCGCCAGCTTAAAGCCCACCCCCAGCAAATCTGCAGGCACGCACTAGTGCGCGCCTGCAAATCTGCACCGGAGTGCAACGATGGAGCAACACGGGGTCGCGTGCTCCATGCTTTTTAAAAACCTCTTAAAAGAGGTTTTTAAAAAGCACGCTGCGTGACCAGTTCTGGTCGCTCCGGAGCGGACTGAGGTGCAGAACTACGAAAAGTAGTCCAACCCAGTCCACACTACGGTGCAGAAGATCTCCGTCGGAGGTCACTCTGCACCATTTTAATAGGCCTGTGCGGAAAGGGCCATTAGTCATAAATATGTTCTGGGATTTAGTCTGCACTTTAAATGAGTTATCTAAGGTAGGGAGTTAAATCCTTCATTATTTGATCCTCATATGAGAAAGTGAATAATTGGTGTAGTTTCTTCCCTACTATGGGAGAAAATGAATATTTCTCCATAGTATTTGAATATTCAACAAAAAATACTTGTTAGAGAAATATGTGTAGATTTTATGTGTTTTCTGTGAAGAAAATGTGGGTTTTGTGCATAAAAACCCACAGGTCTTTCTCCACTGAACAATTCATCTGCAACATATCAGGACATTCAAATACAGGGAGAAAATGAAAGAAAGAAAAACCCTCCCTACTCTATTTTTCATCCAAAAAGGATTTCTCAACTGTCAGGAATGCTATTTTTCAACCTCAGAATTGTGAATATTCTTTCCACTTCTAATCTAAGATGCTGAAGCTATTTTGGGGAAATCAGATTCTGTATCATGAATAGATCTTTTTAAGGTCATTTCTGTACTGCACTTTTATAGTGCCATTATTCCACTTTCAACATCTTGTGGAATTCTGGGGTTTGTAATTTACTAAGACCAAAGAGCTCTCTAGCAGAGAATTCTAAATGCCCCTCCTTAAACTGCAAACCCCAGGATTCCATAGGATGTTGAAAGTGGAATAATAGCACTATAACAGTATAGTGCAGAAATGGCCTAAAGTTTAGACTAAAAACCTAGAACAAACTTAGTATCAGACTCATCAACTTCCATTGACTACTAGGAGCAACCAGTTTGTCTAACTCTGGTGTAATGTGGGGATTACTTCTAACTGAACATGTCTATGTGAAGATCTTTTATTACTGCTCTCTCTAGAGCATGGAAAACTTACCTTTTTTTTTTCCCTTGTCCCACATCCTCTTGAAATCTCCCATGCTGGCTGGTGGCTTCTAGTAGCTGTGGTTTTTAAAAGAACATTTCCATGTTTTAGTCTTCTCTCACACTTGGCTCCCTTTAGTATATTCAAAACAAGAGTAAGGGACAGTCAGAATTCATGATGTACAGAACTGACAGTCAGGAAGTAGCTGTCTACCTAAATGAAAATATTGATTTCAGTTAACCTAGCCATGCATTTCTTGATAACATTAAGTCATCACATTCATAAATTACATGAAGTATACATTCCTGTTTTTATAAGGAACCTACACCCCTAAAATACAGGATATTTTGGCATTTCATTCAGACTACATAAAAGGCAAAAACTTTCCACTCTCAAACAGGGGACATCTATTACAATAAGGAACACCTGCCAGACCTATAAGGGACAAGGTTTCTTGCCTTCAAATAAGAGACAATCCTTATAATGAGGAACGTCTGGCAAATCAACCCCACTTCAATTTCTCCTATGTCTGAAGGAGAAGGAGAGGATGAGAACCAGGGAATTTTCCTGTCCTTTCTGCCTCTTCCTTATGATATGCTTTCTCAAATTTATTGAGAGCCCAGGGATCGTTGTTAATAAAGTTGTTTGAAGTGTTTTCTTTTGCTATTGCTTTTTTATTACCTTTTGGAGCCTAGAAAATTTTCTTTGATTTAGCGGGACAGACATTTTTAATTCCTTAAATAATGCTGAGGAGTGTTTTGTGATCTCAAGAAATTTACATTTATTCATTAGTAGCTTCAGTTTTTGTTTGCCACCTAAAACAAGTTTTGCATGAAGTGTCAACCTGCCTTAGAAATCTGGAACTTTGTTTTCGAAAGTAAGATTCTAGCTTATATGGTCACATAATATAACTCTAAAGGACAATGTCACTGGAGTTCAAGACCAAACAAAAAGAAATATCATGTATGTTGTCCATCCTTTCTACACCAGCCTCAATCCATGTCTTTCAAGAAGTCTTTTTTTATTTTTATTCATCTATTACAACTATTATTCATCTATTGCAACTATTAGTCATCTATTACAACTATTATAATAATATTAGAACAATATTAACATATCCCCTCATACATTTAATATATTCCATAGTCTAATCAATTATTTAGTTTAGTTCTACATCTACATATATTTCCTTTACATATATTTTTATATGCCCTCCTTTCCCCAGGAAATCAGTCTAATTTTTCTTTACTTGCCATGTGGAATATCACCTTGTTTTATTTACATCCTTCTACCCCCTCTTTCTTTTACATTCTCAATCAATATTCTCCCATTTCTAAACCAAAACTCCTCCTTTAATTGCCCCATATAGACCTTTAAGAAGTCAAGATTGCTACTGTGACTCATCCTAGAAGGTTATAAAGCTCACTTGATGAAACAAGGTTTCATTCCTGTAAATGTGTCAAAAATAGGGGCAAAAAAAATAAAATAATGCAGTCTGAGAGACAACACCTCAAAACTGGCCAAATGTGGGGCACTTCTCAAATTAAAGAACTTACAGATATCTGGGCATGAGTATAAGATGTAAAATGAGGAAGACATTGACTGACAGTGGCCATTCTCACCTTCCCGCACCTGGAGTAGATTTGTTACAATACCTTTCCAGTTAAAATGAGTTTTTGTTCTAATACCCCAAAGCTTCTCCAAAAGACCCTTTGAAATATCCAAACCTTCTTGTCCCTGAATCCCAAAGTCAATTCTGGCCCCTATATCAATTTGCCAGTGCTAGTTTCTCTAAGAATCTAGAAAGTTGTCTATACTTTGTAGATGTAGCCCAGCATCTGACTAATCTGGACTGACTGCTAGCTGCTTTCCAGAATCTCAGGTGCCCTTTTTCATATCATCTGCTACCCTGATTGTTTTAACAGGATGTGCTTGGGATTGACCTTGAGACCTTAATGAATGCAAATCATGTCCTCCACTACTGAGCTATGATTCTTCCATCAACGTACACTGTTTCATTATGAAGGGATCCTTAAAAGAAATGCAGAAGTGCTTGTGTTCAATGCAGGTTTTATAAAATCCTTCTGTGGATGGCCAATCAGTGGCCAGCCCATCAGTGAGGATTTCTTGAATGGGAAAAATAGTAGTTAGACAATTAGACCAGTCGGACACTGCACAGGAAATGATGCCCTGCACATAATTATCTTCTCTCTTTGATACAATACAAAGTCAATGAAAGATCACCCTTATAGCTGTTCTGTGTCCTTTCTCTGGACCAATGTCTTGTGAGTGTAATATACCAACAAAATAACTGGGATATACCAATAAGAGTGATGTGAATGGCCCTGTGGAAACCTGACTGTGGCCCAGAATGAGAACATGAGGGCTGTGGAGGTGTGAAGGGATTTGGAAACATTATTCTATAACAAATTGTGGATTTCTTATCTTGCTCTAGAAATTTCACAGAAGACCTTTGATATAATAACTGCTTGGATTGATATTTTTCTTGAACTAGAAATAAAGAAAAACTTGGCCTTTTCTTCCCTCAAAAATATGTCAGTCCATGTGATTGATGGAAATGTTCTTGAATTTCAGGAGGGCTCTATGGACAGCTTATATGAACCAGTTAAAGAAAATCAAGACCCACAAGAAAGTATTTGTATGACTAGCAGGGCTAACACACCAGTAAGTGTCCCTGTAAAATGTGGACCTCCAGAAAGATCTCAATCTTTGGTAAGTGATACTGAATTTCTGGTTTATTTTTACATATTGAGTGCATTTTCCTTATATGTTTGGGCTGTTTTGGGGTGGAATTGTTTAAATTGGATTATATTTGAAATGAATCCACTTGTTTAAAATCTTTAAAATCTTTTGTGCTTCAGCTCACAGATGATTCAGTATGGCCAATAACAGAGGCTTGTGGTAGCAAATATTTAGAGGGCTAAAGGTCTCCCTCTCCTGCTTTTTAACTATGAGAACAGAAAATGTAGCATCTTCATGCAAGCATAAGACTTTCCATTCTCCCTTATAAAATGTAAAAATTGCCTACCTGAAAGTGCCTCACTGAAGAGTCTGCTTATGTTGCCATAACTCATCTCTGATTGAAACCCATTTCCTATTTCACTACTGTACTTAAGATCCTTTCACATTACACAATTATGACAGTAAAATTCTACATTAATTGGCAATGTTTCTATCCTACTAAATTCTGGCAGTTTAGGGAGAGATGTTTAGAATACTAGCCAGAGAGCTCTTGTTCTTCACAAAAGTACAAACACCAAAATTCCATAGGATGTCAGCATGCCAGTTAAAATGTAATCATAGTACTGGAACAGTTAAGGATTTTTTAAAGTAATGGTTTCATGTCCAAATGGGCACCCTGCCTGGCTTTTGGACACCCTGTGGAAACAAATGATCATAGGTAATTTAATCAGGAACTTTATGATTCCCACTTCTGTTCTAATATCTTCTTCAGGTTAATACAAACCAAAAACAAATACAATCCCCAGATATATGTCGTTTGCAATTCCAGATCAGTTGTGGTTTTTAACCATTTTTTAAAAAGCTTTGATAGGAGTGTTAGGGACTTTTCTTCAGGTATTTTCTTGTAAGGGGCAGGATAATAAAACTTACCAGGATATTGGTGTATGTAAAAGTATGTGCAGCTCTGTAAATCACTTTCAGAACAATCTAACCGTCAGGATTGTTCACACTGGTGAAAGTCTGTTCATGTACTTTTTGAATGGGAGAATAGGTACCCAGTAACCATTTCTTTAAAAATGTCCTGATGATTATGTAGAGGGAATGGTCTTTGGCGTCCCATTATATTGTTCATTTACTCTTCCCTTCACTTGCAATTGGTCAGAAAAACAGGAGTTAAGCATACAAGCATCATAACTTTGCTGTGATTCTAAATGTATTTACTAGGCAATAAGCTCTATTGGACATAACAATATATATTTTTCATGATCATCTATGAGGCTACATTATTGATTTGCTAGTTCTGTAGACATTAAACTGCAGTAAGAAACAACTGTATTTCCTCTGTTCTAGAAATTGTTCATGATACAAATGATGTACTCTTAGCCTGTACCCTGGCAACAGTACAGTTTCTTCCCAACTTTGTCCTGCCCAAAAAATTAGTTGACTCCTAATTAACATTTCCCATCCACTTATATATCTTCAGTGAAGCTTAATGTGGGAAAATATGTAGAATACTTATAAAGACAGTGATAAAATGGTTATGGAAAAAGGACAGAAGTGACCAGTTTTGTCTATAGTTATACATAGTACATAGTGGTGCTTACCCTTGAATGTTCTTCCCAAGCAGCATCAAAAACCAGGACAAGTGGAGTCAGCACAGTACAGAGTGCATCTCCATTAGTTGTACAGACAAATGCTTGCTGCTCCTATACATGTCAGTTCTGCATGCAAAATGTTTGCTATATTAGGCCAACACTAAACAATATAACTAGAAAAAAGTGAACAAAGATGCATGCATCGGTGAGTGGGGGGAGGACCAGTAACAAATTCCAAGTGATTCCATAATTTAGTCCCATTCATGTTTGCATGTTGCTTTCAAAACAATGCCATTGAAGCCTTTTCTGTCTGATTCTGATAAAACCTTAACTGCAAGCCATCTGTGCAGTGTTTAGCTGCAGTATTATTTTAAAGAAAAATAGGATGCAAGATCTTGGTTAAACACAGTATAAATCAACAGATGTTATTTTCAAACACAGCGTGGTATTACTATGAACCCATTTCAGTTATCTCTTGGAAATCAGGTCACCATGTTAATGTATGTTACTAAATTAAAATCATAGCATAAGCAACGGCCAAATAGTCACAAAGGGCAGCCAGACAAGACAGATTGCTCAGAGTAGGTTTAGCTTTACCACAGTTTTCTGAATGAGTATTTATTGAGCACTGTTTACTATGTAAGAACAACCCTAGAACATCTTTAAACTAGGATGGAAGGCCAGACACAAGACTTATGTATATCTCAACTTAATAAGCCCAGTTAATTGCATCCAGAGTGGCAATATGCTTGGTTTTTTTCCCCTTGTCCTTTTCCATTTCCTACTGTTTGTGAGTTGTTTCTTCACAGCTCATCCAGACTGCTGATTTATGCCAAATGGTGCTGCGTCATTTAATTTTGTTCATTGACATGTCTTGTTGTTACCTATTCAATCTTTCTCCTGAATTTTATTTTTTAAAAACTTAATCAAAAGACAGCACATTTTGGTTCATTTGTGGATGTCTTGCTTGTAATATGGATTGTGGTGTTAAATGTAGGTGTCTCCCAACTCCTCACACCTCTACCTATTTTACCTCTAGGTATGTTTTCAGATATGTTACCATTTTCATACAGTTTCCTTTCTGCTCCAGGCATCCTTGCAATTTTAATTTTTTCAAATCTGTATAGTACTTCAGCACTATTGCTGTATACTTTTAAAAAAATTTTTTAGCATTTCCAGAACTTCAGCAGTATTGCTATTAACAACTATGGTGGTAATATTGGGTTCTTCTCTGATTCCCTTGATTCACAATATAATGGAGGTGTCGTTCATTGCTATCCTCACACACATTAATACTCTCTCCTTCATAGTCCCTCTCTCTTTCATGTCTTAATGAAGCCCATATTTCAAAATTCTATTCTATTCCATTCCATTCCATTCTATTCTATTCTGATTTTCAAATGATTCTGCTAAACTAAACAATACTATAATGGTCCTATGTTCACTCCAAGTTTCATCTTGGACCTTTGGACTCACTTTCCCTGTACCTACATTGTTCATCTGGAATTCATTATCATTCCTTTATCCACTACAGCCCTGACTGAGATTTCTGCAGCACTCTTGTTAGGCAGGGTATTCAAGATTAATCTAGACTATAAGCATACTTACTTGGAATTAAGTTGGATAAAAAAAAAACAATTGGACTTAGAAGTAAATGTAGTTGGAGCCATATTTGAACTCAAGTAGTTGGTGAAATTCAGCCTCTTCAAAAGTCACTTTCTATTTATTGTTGACATAAAAATCAGAGAAACCTGTACAGATAGAGAATGCTGGCTTTAAAACTATAGAGTGTATGTGTTCTTGTGCTCTTGCCACAGTTTTTTTTTTTTCCTGTGCAAATGTGTCTGTCTATCAGGCTATGATTCAAGTCTAACCTAGTCGTTCCCTGCTAGGGGAAGGTCCCACCCTGCAACCAGAGAATATTTTAAACTTGAAATGCCAAGGAAAGAATATAGAACACGGTTTGTATAAAATGTATGTTCTACTGCTGATTAAAGTCCCTTCCTTGTTTCTTTTCAGATGGGCCTTCTGTTGTTATAAATCATGGGGGAACAATCTTGCATCCACATGCAACCCCTACTGCAATGAAGCTATATTGGGGGGAGGGGGAACAAATGAGGCCGTTCTCCAACCAAATAAGAATTCTGCTGTCCAAATGAAAGCAAGAGATTGAGTTGAACCAGAGATCAAACAAACAAAATAAAACAAATTGAAAGTTTAATAAAGTGACAGGCAAAATGGTGAAAAATGATGAATTTTTACTAAAACAGTGAATAATATAAAATATATAATAGCAACTAACAATCGCTACTAAATAATGGCTGAAACATAGCTGTTGAAGAGACTAGCCTCAAGCAATCATGAAACAATAAGTCATGAAATAACAAATGAAATAGTAATCAAAGCATAATAGACAGCAATATATATATATATAAGAAAATTACAGTAATTGTTAAGTCCTAGCTGAATCTAATATCCACTGTTGTCTAACAAACTTTAACATTTTAAATTGCCAGCAAAGCTGTCCCATGGGTAATCTAGGATTCTTAGATGGTTCCAGCAAGAAGTTCTAAAAGGTCCAAAAGGTCCAAACAATTATCTAGGGAAAGGCTTTTGAAGTGTTCAAAGATAAATAAAAACAGAAAAGCTAAAAGAAAAACAGGGTTCCCCCCCTCTAGAAATGCAAATATATTTCAATCTTTAAAAAAAGCTGAAGTAGAGTAAAAGGTTTTTTTTCTTTTCTTTTAGTATACATTGTGTGTGTGTGTATGGAGAGAGAGAATGAGAGTATATAGTATAGGAATAGCTGGAAATATTTTAGAGATCCTGCTCCGTGACTCTCCCTCTTCCTCACAGGCCCCTCGTGCCACAGGCTCCTTATGCCTTAATACTGAGCTCTTGTGTTCTCCACCTCTTTTCTTCACTTACCTTCACCCCACCCAAGAAACTACTTCATGGTCATTATAGGGCATGTGCCTGCTGTGCCAAAAGATGGAACATTAAGAAAAGCTGAGTGGAAAAAGCATAAGAAAAGGAAGCCTATTTTTGCTATGTTTGTAGCTGGAGGAAGGCATATCAGGGGAAGATACTCTAGTGTTGCTCTTTTTTCAGAGGCCAGTCAGTCCTTAATGGTACGCACACACATGCGGGCGCACACGGAGAGCCCTGTCCTTCTTTTTCACATCTGCTGTACTTCCAAGTTGACTTTTCTTATGCTGGCCTTGAGCAAGTGTTACTCTCCCTTAGGGTCCTGCCTCACAGTTTGAGAACCGCTGGCTTAAAGCATCAGAAAGCAAGTAGAGAGATCCTCAACATCGCACAGGGAGAACTCTCCTTTTTTTCAGAAAGATATACAGGACTCTTTATTCCTGGCAACACCCCAAAATGTTTGTACATCCTGGCTGAATGCTACTGCACTCTTACTACAATTATATCTGCATTGGTTAATTACTATACCGAAGCTCACAAGACCTATTTGATGTTTCTTGTTTAATTGTGAAGTGCCTAACTTTTGCTATCAAAACTCAACAGACATAAATTCTTGTGTCCAAGGATTCTCCTGAGTGTCCAGCCACGTTGCCATAAATCTGTCATCCAACTCTTAATTAAAGCTAGGTGCTTTGGCTTTAAAAGTGTGATGATGATGTGGTAAAACAAAGAACATGAACTTACCAGAGATGCACATAACAAGAATAAGGCTGATTTACATGAATGTAAACATAAAGAAGTAATGTTAATTCAACACAAACATTTCCACTCTCTAATGGAGTAATAACATTGTTGCAACAAGAATCACAAAGTAATAAAATGTAAAATTATAAGTCTTTAACACAAAACACTTTAAAAATAATTTTGATTGCTATATTTATTATGTATTATTTCATAGTCAGAGAGACAAGACATAAACTCTTGGTTTTGGAGTAGGGGTGGAATATTTTCCAGTGCAGATGTTGTCTTACCTTTAGATGTCCTTCATTAGCCCATCTGTAAAGAAGTGACATGTTCTTCGGTGGCTGTCTTCCAATCTTGTGCCCTATATTTCATCCTTAAAGTCTCTGTGTTCAGCATAATGGTAAAGATCCATCATGCATTTGTGAACCAAAGTTTTCTGAGCCACAGTCTTTGCTCGTTGGAGATGGTCAGCTTTTAGGCCTTAGCTCTTGTTCCCATCATGTTCCACCCAGGTCATAGAAGATGTAGTTGTATTCATCTCCTTCTGATTGGATTTACGTAGGCAATTAGTTAACCACAGTGCAGATAGGAAAGTAGACTAAAGAGTCTGATCCAGTATAGCTCTTCATAAGTTATTGTTAATTTGATGATTTTATTGTTGTTTAAAAATGAGTCCAAAGAACTAAAGCATGTTGGAGCACCCAACTGATGCTGCTTTCCCCTTCCATCTGCTTCATTACACCACATAATTTACGAATTGTTAGAATGGGGTAATCTTCACCCCCTTTCCCCGGGAAAGTGTCAGCACTTTCCAAAACAAGGAAGAGAGGATTTTTAAAGATCATGAAAAATCAGATCCTTAATCTCATTGTGAGAGGCTGAATTTCAGCTATGGTACCCATTGAGGTATACTGATTTAAACACTGGACTATGACCCTGAAGATTATGATTCAATTCCCCATTCAGCTATGGAAACCCACTGAGTGACCTTGGGCACAGCACACATTCTCCTGGAAGCCACCAGAAACGGTTTCCCTTTCAATGATTTCCCACACATGTGTAATATCAGAAAGAATTCCCAGTGAGACGTAGATTTTCATTTCACTTTAGTTTGGGGGGATTTTATAATCTGTACAGGCTGTAGAGGCGTACATTCCTTCCTAGGGAATGCAAGGCAGGCATACACAGCATTATCCCTTAGTGAAAGGATGGGCAAAGAGTAGCCCCCAGGACTCCAAATATTTCACCTCCAAATGCTTCCAAATGTCCCTGGCATTTTTGCTGGACCTCCCCTGCTCCCCGATCCCAGGAGAGTCGCTTTCTGAAACAGGGAGTGAACAGTGAGTTCCACTTAGCTCCAGTTGAAGACAAAGGCATTTCCTGAGTCTAAGCTAAGCCAATGGGCCCAAGATACATGGCAAAATGCCTCCATATGTCGGGATTGCTTTGAGGGTGTTCCTGCATGGCAGGGGGTTGGACTGGATGGCCTGTGTGGTCTCTTCCAACTCTAGATTTCTATGATTCTATGATTCTATGTATCATAGCATTATAACTATGCAATGCTAAAGGGTCCTGAGTTAGCTGCCTTGTTCTGCTGGAACCAGCAGTTTCAGTGAAAATCAGTAATACCCCCTAAAAGACCATCTGTGATCATTTTTGTATACTCTCCATCAATAACAGAAGGATGTCAAATTAAGATTAGAGTTGCTTGATTATTTGATTGCAAGGTTGGGTATTAACTTTGAGTAGCCACAGTTCCCTGACAGGTTTGTATTTGATTGTTATCTGGGGCAAATGAGGAGGGTAAATGTGGGTTTATTCTTAACAGACATCTGAACATTTTTATCTGGAGAACCAACACCATTGCTTTCCAATTTTCCAACAGTAAAAAAGAAGGAAATTTCCACAATGGCACACACATACACATTGTAGACATTCACAGTAGTAAACAAAGCAGTCCATCACTTCAACTCTCATTCTCTGTTATCACATAGTTCATGCCTGTGAAGATGGAATGCTTTTTAAATGCTGCTCATCCTCTAAAAAAAAAAAAAAAAAGGGAAATGTTTCACTAATTAAAACTTTTTTTCAGGGTTTTTTTGGGGGGGCATTCTAAATCAGTTAAATTGCCTGCCTTCAACTAGTTTTAATGAGACACATATGTATCTTTTTGAAACTCTTTATTTTTGTTTTAAGGAATGTTTAGTACAGTAGTTAACTAAAAATAACGGCTCTCTGCTGTGTCACACCACAAGCTGCAGAATCAATATGGTTATTTATAAAATAGTTTCTAGAAATGGAAAACAAGATTAGTGGTGACATCTCAGCAATGCAGCCTGTGGAAAAAGGCTGCTTAGGCCAGGGGAAAATGTGTAATCTTCTCTCTGCTATTTCCAGCCTGAGAGTTATTAGGCCTGCAACTTATATGCAGCTCTAAGCTTATTAGCCAAGCTACTTGTATTCTTATTTTGAATGCTACCAGGAGCCACCTGAACATTGTCACCTCATGCTTTCCAGGGAGCTTAAATGTATTGCAAAAGAAACAAGGATTCTGTCCCTTTAAGAGCTTCAAAAATGCAGTTAGCATGCCCTCCTCACATATGTGTATGCACATGTATATGTATGTTTGTGTATTCCTGTCACAGTCTGTTTAATGTCAGATGACAATATATTGTAGTAGATATCCATCTCCTCACAGGAGTTTTCCTGTTCAGGGCACTACCCATGATTTCCTCCAGGATAATGTAAGTTGAGGTTGCAGAGCTATTTAAAGGTTCTTCAGTCCCATGGCACTTTACTATTGGCTGTGCTTAATGGCACTTCTGGGAATTTGAGTCCAAAACATCTGGACCAAGATCCTGCTTAATTAGTGTTGCAGATTCCATTTCCTCAAATCTGGACACCTAATCTGCATATTATGCAAATATTCTAATGATGCAGATTACTCTAATTTGCATTCTAATTTCACAAATTCATTACATTAATTCCTACATTTTTACTTCCATTATGTTTCAACCCACATAGCATTTTGAGCAGTTATAATCGATCTAAGAGAACTATTGCATTGGATTTGGATCAAGGATACCCAAACCTCTCCTTATTTACGAAATTTGCCATGTCACCTTGGGCTATAACTACCTCTCAGCAAGCCTGCCTTAAAGTCCCATTGGTTCCTATACACTGCCACTCACATCACTCACTCCCCCTTCCTTTGTATTCCACCCCCTAACTTCACCTCACCCTCTCAGAAGGCACCCTCCTCTTGTTTATTACACACCACCACTTGCATAGTTCACACCCCATTCTTCCTTCCCAGTCCCTTGCGTTACCTTGCAGCTTCACAATACCTCTCAACCTAGAATTGCAATGGGTTTAATTGGCACCTTAGGTTCACAAGTTATTTGTGTGTTGTAAAGGTGCAAAGTATTTTTATCCTGGTGCTAAAGTGAATCACTCAAAACTTAGTATGTCAACACTTGCATAAGTACAAGTGATTGAATGGGTCTACTCTAACTGGAACTAACAACTGGATGAAGACTGAAAAAATAAAATGAAGATATCAACATGCTCAAGGGAATTCCAACATGTGCTTTGAAAACAAAACCTGGATAGTTGTGGGGATGAACTTAAATTCCAATCAAGACTGGGCATGCTCAGTAGCAACAGAATGCAAAATGCCAGCTGGGGCAAAAACTAGGGAAGAGTGATATGGAATTTCCAGTTGGCTATCTGGATATGTCCACTGGAGAGATGGCTGTGGAAGCCAAAGAGACTTCTTCACCAGTGACAGGCAAAGTGTTTCACTGCCTTCAAACCCTAGGTGAGAACCCCTGCTACTGTCACTTACCATTGGGGAGAGGAGGCAGTTCAGACCATGCAGAAGCAGCTGGTCTCAGTTCAGTTGTGAGGGGAAGAAATGAGGGCGTTCTCTCAAATTAAGTGCACCCACCTTTTCCTTCTTCCAGTATATCAGAGAAACCACATCTTCATGGATTTAATTGTGTCCCACCCCTTCTACTCACACCAGTAAGCAAAAGTAGTGGGGGTCTCTCCTCAGACTTGACAGCAGCCGGGCAGTAGGAAGTTTTTGGATGGAGTGAAAGGGCTTGGGAATAGCCCTCAGTGTCCCATCTGAAAAGAAACTTGCACACATGTAAGTCACTAGCATGTTGTTGGCCTTTTTTTCAAAAAAAAGTGAAACTAATGGGTTTTCCTCTTTTTTTTCCTAAAGGAATTTTCTGATATTGAAAATGCATTGATGAAGAAAAGAAAGTAAGTGGAGATCATTTAAGTTTTCATCCACATTGTTCCCAGTTTTGTCTGTCTAGTCTTGATTCTTTTTATTATCTGTGTACATATCCTATGAGTGGGACACTGCAAGTATAGCCAGAAAATCAAAATAAGTATACAATTCATTACTTAAACTGTATTCACCATTTTGTTTATAGTCACAAAGCTTTCCCTCTGCAGTAACAGGAGTGACATCAAAAGTCAGATGTGGTTACTCACCATTAATCTGTGCTTGGTTTAACCATATGTCTGTCTTTCCGAGAGACTTAAATGGTAACCTATTTCAGAACATGCTTGTACCATTGACCTGATAATCTTCTGGTAGGTTTCCCCACCCCCTCTTTATCCCAATACAAATTAGTTTGCAAAATGATTTGGATTAACCCAGCCACAGTGAATTTTATCAAGTGCTTCTGTGACAGCAGTTTAGTTGGACGAAGATGTATGTGAACCAATCTGATGTTTTGTGATAATGAACGGTAGCATCCAGTTTTCTTCTTTTTCAATAGAAGAGTTAGACCATAAGAGATTTACAATGTATCAGGAATTTTAGGAGGTGCCACTGTCATCTCTTTCCACTGATCTCTCATATTGAAATGTGATCTAGCAGATGATTAAAAGCAGATCACAGCCAGAATCCTAATAGTAGTCCCAACTAGAATAAAACCATTGAATCAATTAGATTTACATATGTGATAACTTACCTTTCAAAAGTTGATTTAATGGGTCTACTTTAGTTTGGAGTAAATAACAGGCTTCATGCCACCCTCAACCACAACAATATAGTACAGGCTTAGGTACAAAGTTTCCAAATGAGGTAGACAAAAAGGGGCACCACCCATGTGTTCTATAGCTACACAGGTAAAAGTTATTGAGAAGTGGAAAAGATACAGAAAGGCAAAGTGCAATGACCAAAGAGCGAAGATAACTCCTTTTATTTTATGTTATTTTCTGCCTTTTTCCCAACACTGAAACTCAAGGCAGCTTACAAAAATTAAACAGCTACTGATAAGGCTCACATTATTAAAACATATTAAAAAATGAATTTTTTTAACATCAATTTAAAAACATATTAATCAAAAAGCAAGAAATTATAAGAACAATATTAAAAGTCCTGCTCTCATAAACAGTCAGTTCCCAAATAGGTTTTGGAATAAAAGAAAAGTATTTATCTCTTGATGGAAGGACACCATGAAGGATATGGCCTCTCTGCGAGAGGAGTTCCACAGACTGAAAGGAGCCGCTAACATAGAAAAGGGCCTGTCCTGAAGATATGAAAGCCCAGAAACAGCCCAGAAGCTGGTGGAGCTGTTGCAGTGAAGGAGTTGAGTGCTCATTGTAATCATCTAACTTTCTTATGAGGAAAAATTCAAACATCTGATATTATTTAGCTTAGATAAAGAGTATAAAATTGTATAAAAACAGTATTAAAAAGTATAAAATTAACAGAACTGACATGACAGAAATATACAATTAGGCATGATATGAAGAATGTGGAAAGGGTGAGATGTTTCTCCCACAGTCATATTGATAGACCCCAGGATCTTCCACTGAAGGTGAACGGTGGGAGATTCAGGATAGATTTGTGTGTAGTTGAACAGTGGGATTAACTATACTACCCACTGTACCAATGGCAATCACTTGGATAGCTTGAAAAGGAAATTGGGGGAAAAGCTATGGATGATAAGGTCATTTCATCTGTGGCTTGTTTGTGGGTTTTACTGAGGTATCTGCTCTGTGATCATGAACAGAGTGCTGGACTAGACTGTTGAATCAGTCCCCATGCTGGACTACCTAGGCCTTTTCTCTATTCCTCATATGTTCCTAAACTGAATAAATTCAGTTTGTCTCAGTGATCTTGGCTTATCTGTTTTTCTCAGGTGTTTCTTCCCAGTATCTCTCAACTAGTTCCTCACACAGCTTACAAAATTAGCATTCCTAAGGGTAAAAGCAGAAAACGTATGCTTTGCATTCCGAAAGATAAATTTTCATTGGGATCTCCCTGATATTTCCAGGTAGGGCTGAGAAAGACTTCTGTCTGAAGTCTCGAAGAGGCTCTACTACTCTCTACAGACAGGGATGGGCAAAGTCCAGAGGCAACTTTACTGTTTTCCCACTCTCCCCATGAAGCCAGAAAGGGCCAGATATGTCTGCTGTTGGTTGTGGGGGGGGAATTAAGTTTTGAGGAAGGGACAAAATGTCACAGTGTGTCTTGTCTGAAGGAGAATCAACACTTCTGGAGACTTCCAGAAATAGCAATTCTTCTTCAGCCCAGGCTTGTTTTGTTTCTTGGTGTATTTAACATTACCAAAAACAAATGGTTCATGTTCTCCATGGCCTGCATATTTCCCACTATTGCTGTAGATAATAAGGTGGATAGATCAACCTTAAGGTGGATAGACCAAGGCAGATAGTCTAACTTGGTGTAAGGACCAAGTGACATAAAATCAACATAAAAGTGACATAAAATTACACTAAACACAGAAGCATTAAATGAGGAGCAGAAATAAAACAAATTGAATTCACTTTAAGAAGCTTTCAGTGGTGAGTCATGATGAAATTACCTCTTTTGTACAGCTGTATTAGTGATCTACAGAGACCTGTTTTCTTCTGCATCTGATCAGATTGCAGAGATTCCTGTGACTCTGTTAATTTATTATTTAATTAATTACTTTATGTCCCACTTTTCTCCCAAAATGGACCCAAAGTGGCTCACATTTTACATTACAACAATGCAGCTAAAAAATTCTGAAATACAAAAATTAAAAAAGAATTAAATAAAAGCCACTTAAAACATTAGCATATTAAAACATACCCATTGCACTAGCCCAAACAGTTAAAAACTGAAGGCCTGTTTAAATAGAAATGTCTTGGCCTGCTAAGAAAGCAAGGAGATGGCCAACCAAGCCTCCCTTGGGAGAGAGTTCCATAGTTGGTGAGCAGCCACTAAGAAGGCAGTGTCCTGGTTCTTCACCGGCCTTAGCGATGAAGGTGGTGGAACCAAGAGAAAGCTCTCCAATAGAGTTCCAATAACAGGAGCTAACATGATAACTGGTCAGCCCCAAGTCCTGACTCAGATAACTGCTGACACCACTGTGCTGGTGGGGAAAAGTATTCTCAGGGGAGTGAGGGAGATTTTGATGAGTACAAAAAAGGCCACCCTTGTCTCATATAGGCAACAATTCAGATCCCTGGATTTGTACAGTTAATAGTTAGTACAGTTAATAATTGACTCAGATGATCATGCACTCATCACAGATCATGAATAATGTAAGTATGTAAGTCAATTATTTGTGAATGATGTAGAACCTAAATGAGCCCCCCTCCCTCTGCACACAACTATTTGGTAAATGCTTAGCAATGAATAATAGATGGGAAGAAAATTAGGACTCTCGTCGAAAATAATTCACTCATCCAAAGTAAGGTCAGCCTTACAACAATGGATGTTAGAGTTCAACAGCAAATTATGCTATGCATTTTTGTAAGGGACAGCTTATTTTATCACAAAGCTTTATGTTGGTAAGAGAGTGTACAAATGTCATTTAAAGACAGCATTCTAAAATCCTTGTTCAGTCTTTGGAAGAACTAGGAGGAAGCTATTAATAATGGATTATACTCTGCCTTCCTTTATCTTTTCTTAGGTCCATCCAGAAGTCTCTGTCAGAAAATGAAGCATTTGGTTAGTAATTCAAATCATGTTTCATTTTGGTTTTTGTAAAGTTTTTTTTTTAAATCATGCAAATAAAAACAATGCCCTAGGTCTTGAGTACTTGCAGAGAAACAATACAAAACCGATAATTATTGGAACATCCCGTATTTCACAGAATGAAATATTGCTATACATAGTAGATTAAATTGTAAATTTCTTTTATCAATTCATCAATGTATAGAAAACTTAGTCTCTGTTGTTAAAATAATCAAAATATTTCACTGGCTAGCCTAAGCTGCAAACAAAATCTGAGCAGTTTCCTTTCATGAAATTTCTGGAACACTTGGTGAAAAGTCATATTTCCCTGTTCTGTGGTGGTAATCAAAATATCCTAACTTGGATACCTACTTAAAAAAAAACAAAACCCTGTTCCCACATATGCCAAATTGTATAACTGATTTATCCAGAAATTTTAAGATGCATTTTTTGTGCTGAATGTGAAAATAAACAAAAGCATACCAATCCATCATAAAGACCCTATCAACCTCTCAGTAGATTTTGCAATTCAGCATCATTTCCATTCATTTATATTCTGTCTCACAGGTGGCAATGATAGTGGATAACATTTACATAAGTGATGTCTTCCAAAGGTTCAATTAGGAATTTGTTTTGTAAAAATCTGAGCATTTCATGATACCGTGCTGATTTAAAATATATATATATATATATATATATATATATATATTAAAATTGCATTGTCCTATCAAAACCAATTTCTATTGTTTTTATAAAAATCAGGCATTTATGACAATGCAAAAAAAAAACCCACACTAGACAAAATGGCACCATTGTTTAGAAGGAGAATTGCAAAAGGCTTTAAAAATATACACACACACACACACACACACAAATACTTCATAGAATCAAGTAGCTGTTATTGCAGTCCTGAAATCAATGCAAACCATGATAGAGATGCAGACATATTTCTTAATGTGTGGGTCCCATATCCAATAAAGGGCTTGATGTTTAATGTGATATAATTAACACAAAATAATGAAGAATTCATCTCATAGAATTTTGTACAGCTCTTTAGATCAATTCAGGTATTCAAGTTGACATATGGACAGTTATAGCTGACTGTATCACAGCTTCCAGCCCAACCCAAGTCTCCCTCATTTATGTTTAGCCACATTTGCCAGTTTTGCAGAGTTGGTATATGGGGCAGGGCATCCATTTTCCAGTATTTTTTGTACTATTGGTGGTGGGGCATGCAGGATTGGTGTAAAGCCACACTGTTCCCCTTGGAGCATACAAATACCTCATGGGCTGTGCTTTGTTCACCTAGTGTAAAAGTTTCTTGTATTAGGAATACAAACCTGGGAACCAAGTTGTAACTATTATGCACAGATGCCAGCCGATCAAAACATTTTTCTACTTTGGAAGCTTTCTCAAGGAAACTATCCATTTGAATTGGTTGATATGCATTCCCGATGCTAATTATATAAAGTTTTCAGTTCCTTCCCTAATATGATGTGAATGCAGAAAACTGAATTTCTATGCTTCACTTTTAGATAGAAAAAATGTGAATGGCACATTTGGGCAGATTCCCAAGAAGCAGGAAAATGATTTGTACCTCGGAAGGCACTGTCAGTCTGAAGGTAATTGCAAAATGCATTTCAGCTGATTTTGCATTTTCCACAAAACATTTTAAAGGGCACTGAGGAAAACAGTGAAATAATTTGTCAAGGCCTCTGGTGGGGAGGGTTGACTCTTCCCCAAGGGAAAAATAGGCACTTTAAGTAAAAAGAAAAGTTGAAGTGAGGAACTGCAGAGTTTGTATTAAATGCTCCCTGTAGCTTATAGATCAGTAGAAGACCCATGTGTGCCCACATGGTTATTGAACCACAATGGTAGATTAGTATGTTTGCCATGAATATGTGACAGATACTAGGTGCTGTGTTGAACACAGAAGATTGTTTTCTAAAAGGAACCCCCAGTACATAGAAGGGAAAATGACCATATTTGTTTAGATGAAAGCCTCTTTGATAGCTTCTTTGATGGTACTGTAACTCTTAGCACCCTTCACCACTCACCGTACTGGCTAGGGCTGCCTGGAATTGTAGTTCAACAGCATCTGCATAAAATTGATCCACGAAGTCTATTTCTAACATAGATCTTGAGCTGGATTTAGCACCAAGGAGGCTTTGTTACAGGGTAAATGTTGTTTCCATTCCTACAAATTTCTCTTACACAGTCCTTTCAGGTTCCTTTCTTGCTTGTGAGCACTTTGAGAAAGTATCTGCCACATTTATGTTCCTTTCCAAGATCTAACTTAATGTAGTTTAGGTGAGGCAGATGACAAAAGATCATGGGAAGTCTTGTCTAGTAATGCATCAAAAATCCTATTTGCTTTGAACATGTCATGGGAGTAGCACAAATTCCCCCTTCTTTTTCCTTGGCCCTCTTTTCCAAAGACAATTGGTGTGAGGATTAAGTGCTTGACCTCACGGAACACTAGAACCTGATGAATGAAAAACATTAAATCACAGGCTTAACTTTAAGCACCTTAAGGCCATAGATTTTAAATAGGCTATTCATGAGCTTATTGTTAGCTTTCAATGTTTCCCTAACCATTTCATTGTCCATGGCACACGTTATGGGGACTCTTTATCCCAGTTTAGGGTCCAGTTCACCTGCCTGTTCCTTCACGGCTCTGCATCATCTTAGGCAGTGTTCTTACACTGACAGAAGTGCTCAAAGGTTGATCTTGGCTCTGTGTGCATTTTAGGATTTTCGAGATTTTGCCTTGGTTTTACTCAGTTTACAACAAGTAAAAGCACCCAGAGAAGAATCTATAAAGGAATAAGCAAAACCTTCCAACAGCAAGAAAGAATAGCACCTTGTCTTGACTTACTCAAATAAAACTTTTATCTCTACTTTTACTTCTAACCCAGGGCTATCCAGCCTGTCTTATACAGAAGTTTACTTTCCTCTCATTTGCTATCTCATTTTTATACTACAAAATTATAACACAATGATCCCACTTCAACTGCCATAACTGAGAGAATTGAGGGTTTGTAGTTGGTGAGACACTAGAGTTTTCTGGCTGAGAATTCTAAGTACCCTCTGTAAACTGCAAATCCCAGGATTCCATGGGATATTGCCATGGCAATTAAAATTGAATCATAAGGCTATAATTGTGTAGTGTGAAAAGGACCCCTTGTCCTTTCAGTTGGAGATTCTGGGGACTGAACTCAGATCTTTCTGCGTGCAAGGCATATCTGCAGTACCTCTCAGCCTGCAAGAGCCCTTTGGGGTATTCCCTAAACAAGGTTAGATCTTTGAACAAGAAAAATTTGCAGCGCCACTTAGAGATGAAAATAGAATTGTTCAAGAAATAAGATCAAAAGGAAGATAAAAAAATCCTAACCTGATAACATTATTTGAGGTTGTGACAACACTATTTCATGCTGATTTTTAGAAAGGAATGTTCTTTTTGTTGTAGTTTGTCTTTCTGGAAGAATTCCAAATTTTTATCTCAATTTTTCAACTAGGATATAAGAAAACTACTTACATTGAATCATTTCTTTACTGTAAGCTATATTTAAGAAGCAGAAATGTCTTGAGATAGCCACTAGTGAAGACAGGAAATACTCATCCTGAACTAAATAAAACAGAACCATTTGTACATTTTCAGGGGACATAAATACTTTAGAACAAGGTTCTCTCATGTTTTCCTTGGAAGCCATATGGTTGCAGAATAACTTGGGACTCAGTATTCTCCCTTGAAAATGAGTGGAATTCAAAACACAAATTATTTGGGCTCGTGCATATTGCTACAATGCTCCTGTAAAATGTCTCTCAGACCATTGTCTACATTGTCTTCTTGAACCATGTGAGAATGATCTGAGGGGACGTTTTACAGGAACCATGCTGAAACTAAATGGTGATAGAATACTGAATAGAATACCAGGTGGAAACAAATGGGCAACTTGGAAGTCTCTGAGAGAAGAAAAATGATACACACTTGATAGTGATGTAAGTGGTAACATACAATAATTGCAAATGTGTTGGGGAGCACTGACTTTAAGAATGTCACTCTAGAATATTCAAAATAATACATTGGTTTATAAAAGCTCTGATTTCCCCTAAAGCAGACAATGCCAGTATTGCATATTGAGGGCGAGTTTCCAGAAAATCTGGATATTTAGACATTCTCCTAAGGCAGCTATGGTAGGCTATGTCCATTTGGTTTGCTACATATTCCACTGACATTAGTGGCCTGTTTCCAAAAAAAAAAAAACCCTTTAAGACTGAAGTGTTAGACACTTGACTTTTGACTGAACTATATTGGTCAACTGCATCCAAATAAAGGAGTCGTTTTTAAAATTATTTTTAAACAGAATTTTTATTGTTCCTATTATAGTTACTTATTATGCTTATGAGTACTTAAAAAGTAATCCATTGTTGTTACTTGTTGCAGTATTTAGAAAGTTACAGTGTTGCTCATTACTTTTATCTTACTTTACCATTATTTTGTGAGAGGAACCTTAGGAAGGACATAAAATGTGGGGGGGAAATCCCATCAAAACACCTCTAAAAATTCCCTTTGAAGACAAGTTAAACGCATGACTAGAAAATTATGTTACACTAATAAAGTAACATTATTCCTGTTCATTATTTTACTTCTGAAATTTGGCTTTATTTCATGTACATTGCCAAGAAAACCAACTTGTGATTGGCAACTGTATTACTTGTAATTCATTGCTTTCAATGTTTAAAATGACAGGAAGAGAAAAGAAATAAAGTTTTGATTACAAGCATGAAAACAAGGTTTGCAATTGTGGAATTCAATTGTGCAGTAACTCTTAAAGTCCTCCTACTTCAGAAAAAGAAAAGGGAAAGGTTCGAAAATGAAGAATCTGCAAAGATGTCATCCCACATTTAAAACTGGGGGCACACCTTGTGAAGCACTGCAATAACCTTTTATTCAAGACTTGAAGTCATTGTGTTAATTTCCAGATGGTCACTTCTGATTTTGAAAAAGAGCCTGGAAAAGGGGTCTGAAGGAAAATGGGAGCAGTGTAATCCTTGGTATCTCCACAGCTACCTATCCCTGTATTAAAACATGTTTGGTGATTAGGACTATTTCTGAGAGTTCTTTTGGTTTGCAAAACTGAAGAACAATACATAGTATCCTTGAAATCAGCTATTTCTGAAGGTGCTTCTTATGTGTAAATTGCAAAGTCAAATGCAAAGGGCACAAATATTTTGCCCATCTTGATGACCAATGTATTCTAAAGTTGTTCATAATCTTCACCGTCACCACTGCCACCACCAGCAGCAGCTTTGCCTCCATTTTAAATGTCTGTATCAAAGGGACAGTTAATATTTTTAAAACTGTTATAATTCACAAGGTTGTTAGAAGTTAAAGGCTATAAAATAAGGGATTAGAGGGAACAGGAACAGTACTTCCCAGTCACAGTGGTGGCCATTGACTTTCAAGGGTCCAGTTGGGTTTTATTCCAAACTTTAAAGGAATAATTTAGTGTGTTGAACCTAATGTTCTTTACAGTCTGGAATAAAACCAGAGTGGTATCAGCACTTCACTGACAAAAAAGCCACCACTGAGCAGGAAGTAAATCTGAAACTATGTCTGAAAGTACTGAGCCATCACTGAGCAGAAAGTAAGCCATTTCCGCACTAGACTGTTATAGTGCTATTATTCCACTTTAAACATCCTATGGAATCCTGGGGTTTGCAGTTTAGGGAGGGGCCTCAAAGGCCTAAGTCTGAAACTGAGGCTGGATTTCATTATCATACTTAAGGATGTATAACCTTGAGTTATGTATTTCTAACTGATCCATATTCATGATCCCTACTTAGTCATGATTTTGGCACAATTGCTATGATTACAACTGACTCGCCAAAACTACTTTACCAGGCATCAGAGAAAGAGATGTGCTCTACCAGTCATCAGGAGGACACAGATGGATGATGTTTCCATACACACACACACATCACTGAACAAGGCTGAAGGAGGACCATTGCAACCCTTCTACACTTCAGCCTCTCTTGTTGGGTGGAAGGAGTTGAAGTGTCATCCAACCTCACTCAAATCACCAGGAGAATGGACTTCCTTCTCTCAGTACAGCTTATGCCCAGTAAAGTAGGCTGGAAGGATTGGGCTGGGAGACATTATTTTGTTAGGCAAACATAACTAAGAAGCCCATGTAGAATCCAGATCTACTATTTTAACATTTAAAATAATCTGATTTATCTGTTACAGTAAAGTGATTTCTAAGTTTTTGTTGTTATATTTTATTTTAATTCATTTTACATGTAAAATTCTAGTATTTTTCTTTTCTTTTCAATGAGTATAGTTTGAATACATTTAATAGTTCCTTTGAGGTAATCATTACTGCAATTTTCTTATCCATGCTCCCCACCTCTGAACAGAAATAAATGAAGACTTTATTATTAGTGAAAGGTTCCACTTACTACAAGAAACAAGAATAGAAGAAACAACATGTCAGGTAATTTTGACTGTAATCTTTGAAAGCCTATGGTTAACACATTTGTTCCTCTTTACAATGACATGAGGTTCTTGATGTGGCTGTCACGGCAGACCAACATGGTTACTCTGGTGGTATTTGAAATAGTAGGGTAAGTAGGGCTATAGGGTTATGTGCCTTAGGCTAAATCAAGATTGGGATGAGTTGGCTGGTATTTTTGTTATCAATGTGCTGGGGGACTTTCCAGTGTTGTGTCAGTTTTACACCACTTTAACAGCCATGGTTTCATCCTACACAATTCTGGAATTTGTAGTTTGGTGTTGTTGGAGCGCTCTAGTGGTGTACTTCAAGTGCTAGAGCACTGTGGTAGAAAATCCTAATTGTTTCACCCATCTACCAATCCCGGGATTCCATAGATTAGAGCCATGGCCATTAAACTGCTGTGCAGCATACATAAACTTTTAGTGAGGTCAGTAAACATACAGGTTTTCCCCCTCTTATCTGACAGATTAGGGACCAAAGGAATGTCAGAAAATGAAATTGGTTGAAAAGCAGAACCCATGTACTGTACTGTAGGGAGCAAGAAGGATGTAACAGAAGATCACTTACGACCAACTGTGTGCATGCTGCTTGCAAAGTCTCTCAGTTTAGGGCCTTCCTCCTGCCCTCAGCAAACTTTGCAAGCAGCACATGCATGCAAGTGGTTCCAAGCAAGCCTCAGTAAGCAAGAAGAACTGATCAAAGAATAGAAGCCCTATCACATTAATGGAACTTGTTCTTAATTTACCATCAAAAGAGCAAGTAATCAGATAACAGGGTGTCAAAAGATGGGCCTTCTTCTAGTTGTACCATTGCAGTTACTCTGTATCTTGAAGCCAAATAATGTTCTCAGAGCAAGCAGTTCCACTTATACTGGAGAGAGGACAGAAACATACACATCTAGTTGACCTAGAAGAGCAATGGGCTATTCCCGCACCCATAGAACTGGCACAGTGCTTCTAGCACCCCCTTCTGGGTCAATCAGTAGCAGAAGATGCAGAACTGTTTGTACAAGGATGTATCAGCTGCTTTCTTACATGAGGTCTGAAAATGTATTACTGGTTGTTGTGTACATGGGGTGCCACCACTTGATGCTGGCCTGTGTACTTACATCTGCTGAACAAAGCATCTAAGTATTTTTATCTCTCTTAATTTACATTTTCTTATTCAGCAAGATGGCATTTTTCTTCCATATAACCATATGGACTGAACATTTGCAACCTTTAAAAATATATAAAATTAGCATGCCATTAAATTAGCATGTTGGGAATTTATCTGACACAAGCCTATATTAAGTGCTTCGATCAATATGGCAACTTCTACTTTGGTATATGTGTCCAGAATACTTCTCAGTTTTTATAAACATATACAATGTCTCTAGGCACTCTTCTTCAGAAGACTACATTAATTAACCCACTAGTATGAGCAATTAAGGAAGCCTGACCCTTGCGCCTGTGCATAATAATATAAAAGTAATTAATGATTCATCAGTTGCTGAATACTCAGGAATAAGACGACACAGCAGAAATAGGTGTTGCTAATGATACTATAGTTATTGATGATTCAGAAACCAGTGGAAGTATTAAAAGAAATTAAGATGATGTTCCTTTTCCTCAATAATGTTTGTTTTTAATTCTTAAGCCAAATGTTGATCTATTATAGATTGCCTTCAACAATCATGGAGGTAAAGTTTTCCTTCACTGAAGATATTTTTAGCAATAGTTAGGAGGGTCTCTGGGCACACTTTCTGATGGTCCCCAGACTCACCATGGGTCCATCTCCTCCCTGCAATGATGAGAATCAGTAGTTGTGGCTGTTTCTCCTTGAATTTCTTACCTGTGTGCTAACCAAAACAGATGGCACATAGACAGTCAGAAGTGGCTTCACCATTCTCCATTTCTGTCATTCACTCTCTGTTGGCCTCTCTGGCAAAGATGGAAAGGTTGGATAATTGAACAAGTGTCAAATGATGATGATGGGTGGACCCAGGCAGCTTTGTACAGCAGGCATCTGCAGGCTTGTGGGATGAGGCAAGCAGAGAAGTACTCAACCATGTCCAAAATTTTCATTCCATCACTGTTGTCCCTAAACTGCAAAATGTGCTGCAAAATGTTTTATGGTTTGCACTTAAACTAACACAGAGATATTGGATATTTGAGATACCAGAAGACCATGTGTAGTGTCATGGTTTATGTGTTGGACTAGCACTCTGGCATACTAGGGATATAAGTCACACACTCTCATCCTTGGAGGAAGGCAATGGCAAGCTTCCTCTGAATAAATCTAGTGAAAGAATCTCATCACAGAATCACTGCAAGCTAAAGTTGGTGAGAAGTCACTTAACAAAAAATGTAAACTAGCACCAAAAGTAACCACACAATTTGCTATGCACTGTAACAGCTAGAGATGCAGATATAGAGTAAATATAGAGATAGACACTGAGCTGACATAGAACTGACTACAGAAATTTAAGAAAATATAATAACTCCTCAGTTCCTAATATGGGGGGAGGAAACAGCAGACCACTACAGAAATAAAAAAGCTTACTAGTTCTGTGCATGTGAGAAAAGGAACAAAGGCCATTTCCACGCAGGGTTTTTAAAACAGGGCAGAGCGTCCTCCAGGGAGGACATCTGCACTGGGAGTGGACTGGGTCAGACCTACTTAACGTAGATCTGCACCCCAGCCCGCTCCGGAACAACCCCAAGTGGTTATCCAGCGTGCTTTTGAAAGACCACTAAAAACAGGTCTTTCAAAAGCATGGAGCTTGCCACTGCGAGCCTGCTCCCTTATGCAGATTTGCAGGCTCACATTGGTGCGAGCCTGTGATCTGCCGGGGGCGGGCTTTAGGCTGGTGAGCTTCAGTGGTTGGCCAATACCCTCGACCAACCAGAAGCCACCATTTTTGGAGTGTGGAGCGGCAGCCACACGCTACTCCAGAGCAGCGTGGACCAGACTGGGGAGCCCAAAAGTCCGGTGAGTAGCGTCACAGGGCGATTCCCTAGCCCTGTGCGGAAATGGCCAAAGAGATACTTCCTGGGAGATATAAAGTGCTCAAATAGATATGAAGAAGTTGCCATGTCCACTGGGATGTGTTGTAAAATAGTAAATGGTCACTGATTTAAAAGTTGCTTAGGTATTTGTATGGGTAGGTTAGTGTAAAGGAACATGTAAGAATCTGAAGGCCACTTAAGTTACTGTAGAACAAAATACTTAACGATTTTTGTCTATTGTTAATGGTATCCCACAGCACACCCCTAAGAAGGATTACACAGATAAGGACTGTTGACATTCCTTATTTGGACTAGACTTGTGACAGTCTTATGTTAGAGCAACTCATAAACCTAAACAAGTAAAAATAGCCTGAGGGAAAATACTTGAGGCTGAGCATTTTAATTTTGACTTCCTTGTTCTTTCTTCTGCTTCTCTTACAGTCCTTAACCTGGCAATTCAGATGTTGTGCAGAAATTATATTGTGTCCTTGAAAAGCAATTCAGGAAACATAAAAGAGTACTCTGAGTTTTTTGTCTTTCTAATTTATTTTCATTCTGCCATTCTTTCTATGCTTTCCTCAGTGTTTAAATCTTTAGATGTATAAATAACAACAGAACCAAGTGAGGTTCTTAGTATCAAAGGAACACATAAAAAAATAAACAAATTTGTATTATCGGTGCATTTTAAATGAATTCTACGAAGCCCAATTAATTTCACAACACATTTTCACTGACTTTCTTTCTTTCCCCACATTTAAAAACTAACATTCCTTTTGCATTTTGTTTACTCTTTTGTGGTTCAAGGTAATGACTTTTGAACAGTGGATTCCACCTCCGAATCATGCTCCAGGCACATCTGCTGATATGGTAAGATATTGCACTTTACATTCTTTTTAAAAAATTTCTCTGCACATAAGCAAGGGTATACTAAATAAACAAAACAATTAAGTGACATCTGTATGGGTTCAGTATATATTTTGCACAGCAGCCTACCTCAATCTGGTGCACTTCAAATGAGTTGGACAGATATACCTAGGGAGCTGAATTCAGACTGCACCTCTGGGTAGCACCACATTGAGGAAGCTTGTAAAAGTCAACATTGAAGTGTACCTATGTTGATATGAACATGACCTGAAGTCATGGTGTGAAATCCTGAGCCACAATCCTCTGCACACTGAACAAGTCCCATTGAGTTCAGTGGACCACATGTCAGAGTATACATGAATAGGATGTCATTGTTAGTGCCTCAAAAAGAATCCAGCAACAATATTCAGGTAAGATTTTTTTAAACCATTTCATAAATTGCTGCCTATTTCCCTAGTATGCAAGTAGTCTCTCCTTCTATAGAGTATTTTGATGCTCTAAATTTTTTCTGTACATATCAGCTAGTTCATTTGGTCATCTGGTCAAGTTTCATGGAAACTTGTCAGTATTTGAATACAAAATCCCAGCCCATCTTGTTGCTTCTGTTTAATTAGACCAAAATAGTAAATCCCCAACCTTTTGAAAGGGTCCCTTTCATTAACAGAGTTTTCATGGGACTTCATTTATGTAAAATGTAACCAGTGCATTTATTATTTTGCACACCTTACTTTAGTGGAATACAATTTTTCCCTTAAAGCATTAACTGCTTTTAAAACAAAGAGGATTACCCATCATCCATTAGGAAAATTGTTTGAGTAGATTATATGTTGTTCTACTTTGAGATGCCCTCTCAATTAAAATGCAAGTTCAGACCTCTATGACCAAAATTTGTGGGTAGAGTACTCTCTGTTAATAATTGCAGCTGTGCAATTTGACTGTTAAGCATTACCTAATTGGATTCCTAGCATTTTACAATCACTTGATGCATATTTTGCAAAACTGATTTCATACACACCACATCAGGGAAGAATTATTGTCCATATGTCTAGAGTCATCCAGCTGAAAGGCCTGTGTCTTCATTTGAGATCAAGGTTGGAAAACTTCTACATTCACGAGTGTTTTAATTTGAATAAGATCAACATGGCCTTGTTTTAATGCACTATGTATGTGTTATTTGGGAGGGTTGTTTCTAGCAATAACATTGTGATATTCATGTCTGCATGTACAGGACATTTCTCTAGAAAGAAATACAATCTCACTCAAATGAAATAACCCATAATGCATAGCTCCCACACACACCCAGTGTGCCTACGCAGTTAAGCAAGGCAGAACAGATGAAAAGAGTGAGGGCAGTGAGTTGAGTTGATGTTCTGGTGTAAGAAAAGCTGACCAAACAGGACTTGTTTTCTTTACCTGCCTTAGTTTGGAGAATTGGGCAAGGGAGAAAGAAACCGCAGTCTTGGCATTCCTGGAAGCAAAGGGTTTCCCATCTGTTTGGAAGGCAGAGGTGAAGAGGAAGTAGAAACTGGAATCTTGGAGTTTTGGTGTTAGCTGAAGGGAAGGCTTTCTTCTGCCTACTTAGATGTGGGAGTCATGATGGAGAGAGAGCAAGTGGGTAACACTACCTATACCAAAAGGAGTAACTCTGCTAAGCATACTGTAGGAAAAATAATAAAGAAACTTGGCAGCATCTTAAAGCCTGTTTTAATCACTGAGGACTGAATGGAAAGAGAAAGATCAGTGGGGGGAGTTGTGTGTATAAAGACATGTTTTTCTTTTTTGTTGCGTTTTTAGTGCAGCTGATTACTTCATAAGAGATGTGCTGCCTCTCCTCATGTTGTGCCCTTTGCACCTGCTGCAGAAGACACAGCAGGAGTTGTGTTGCCTCTTTCTCTCCTTATGTGCTTTCTCCACCTGGGATGCCTGCCAGAGAAGGCAAAGCAGAACATAGCTTTTATCATTTGGTCTCCATCTGTATGCCTCCCTGCACTATCATCTAATGCCAAGCCAGCTAACCCAACCAAGCCTTCTTGGAATCAGTAGTTGCTGCCTCTTCTGGTCCCTCTGGAGAGCATCTGTATATTTAGTACCAAAAAAAAATGAGCTTGGTGTTTTATGCTTTAAACTGTTTTAAAATTGGTGGTGGGCTGAGTAAAATTGCTAATTTTGTGGATACTTCATTTCCTTCAGAATTCATGCCCCTGTTCTCCAATGCTTTACTATGTAACTGGCTCCTTCCATTTACATGAATCTCCATTTACATCACAGGTCCAGGAATGCAAGCCTTACATAAATTAAGACCCAGCTATATCACTATGTGGTGACAGATATTTCAATGATAAACATTACTTTCAGTTGGAGTGAGATCCACAGAATCACATTCTAACAATGTAGCCTAGATTCAGGAAGAAAATGAGATTTCATTCATGGGGGAAAAATCTCTCCATTCACAGGAAGAAACCTTCTATTAAAACAATGGCATTATGATTCATCACATGCCTCACTTAGGAAACCAGCCATTTTGATTTTTCTAAATTAATGTTCAAATACTTCATCAGATGTTTCGCTTGCATTTCCAGTTAAGGTGCCCCTTTTCCAATACCATAAGTTTAAACATAACTTGAATTGGGTTGGCATGCACTAGCTGAAAACACAATAAAGTAAAATAAAATTCCATGCAAAACCAAATGACTACTTTTCATCTTCCGAATAGTGTTCTGTTGAAAAGTTCTTAGATATGTAAAATCATTCTTTTATTTCAAAAGGTCATGCTTGGTTCAACACAATCTCTAATGTTATATTACATGTCAGAATCCTATTATTTTGCAATCTCTTCTGCATTATAGTTTACCTGCTCTACAACCCTGTCAATTCCTCATATCATTTGTGCACTCTGAAAACTGTAGTTTAAGTTGAGGAACCATTTGTTCCACAACTCTTACAATCACTTACTCAAAAATGTAGTAGTGTATAGATTTATTCTGTTTTTTCCCCATTGTGAGCTTACTCCTTGGGTCAGTTATTCTATGAAAGTATACCTGACCAACAATGGCATTCTGCACATTTGTTTCAGGCCATTACCACATGGGGTTTTTAAAACGGGGCAGAGTGTCCTCCAGGGAGGACGTCTGCACCTGGGAGTGGACTGGGTCGGACCTACTTAACATAGATCCACACCCCAGCCCGCTCCGGAATGATCCCAAGTGGTTGTCCAGCATGCTTTTGAAAGACCGCTAAAAACAGGTCTTTCAAAAGCATGGAGTGTGCCACTGCGAGCCTGCTCCCTTATGCAGATTGGTGCGAGCCTGCTGCCGGCAGCAGGCTTTAGGCTGGTGAGCTTCAGCGGTTGGTTGAGATCCTCGACCAACCAGAAGCCGCCATTTTCGTCCCCGGAGGAGTGCGGCGGGGTGGCCAAGCGCTGCTCCAGAGCAGCATGGACGGACCGGACAGCCCAAAAGTCTGGTGAGTAGCGTCACAGGGCAATTCCCTCACCCCGTGAGGAAATGGCCTCAGAAGTATTTAGGATGCAATTTCAACATGGCATACAAGTAAAATCAATTTAAGTAGCTTATAACACTTTAAAATAATAGTTTAAACAGATTTAAAACACATTAAACAATTTAATGTGTAAAATATGTTTTAAAAATTGAAACAGTTTAAAACCATATGAATTGATATTTTGGACATTTTGAAATAAATCAGTTTAACCTCAACAGATTTAATTTGGTTTCAAAATGAAAACAGTATTGGTGCAAAGTAGGCCTTCAAAGGGAAAACATTCTGTGTTTGGGGTGCCATAGCTGAGAAGGTCTTCTTCTACGTCTTCATATAGATATTTATCCCACTGGTGCTTAGAGAAGACATTAATCTGCAGGCAGATATATATATAAAGAGAGATATTCTTTCATGTGTTGAGACCTGAAACCTTTAGGGGCTTTAAATGTCAATTAAAGGAGCATGAATTCAGTCCAGAAATATAAAGGCAGCCAATGTAAATACCTGTAAAAAAGTTTGAAAGGAAGGGCTGACAAGGACAAATCAGCTGCCCCCAGGAGCATGTTGGTATGTGGCTAGTTTTCCAGTTGTGACTTTGCTTAAGGAAGTAAACCAGACTGACTATTCTCTCTGTGATCTAGATAGTGAAGACAGATGAGCGGACCATAGGTTTTCTTCAAACTTCTTAGAGGAGGAAGGTTTATGACTGCAGACAGAAAAAAATCAACTAACTTGTGTACTGACTTGCTGTATCACAAATAGCTTCATGTTTTGAAGCACTAACAACATGAAATAATTTAACATGATGTTCACATGCCAGCTATTTTCTGCCCACCAGCCCTTACTATCTAGATCATGGAGAAAACAGTCAGTCCGGTTTACCTCCTTAGACAAAGGTCACAACTGGGTGATAATTAGCTCTTTGGAGGATTCCACAGATGTTAAACAAGCTCTGAGGGGAGTAACCAGAGAATATACCTCCAAAAAACCTATATGGCAAAGTGATTACAGAGCTGGGGAGGAACTTGGCATACTTATGGACAAATCTACACGTATCCATGGAATTACCCATGGGCCCCAGTCTCTCAGCCTGAATTATCTCAAGCAGTTGTTGTCATGAAAAATTGAAAGAGAAAGCCAGGTAAACCACCTTGAGCTCATTAGAAGAAAATTCTGTACAAACATAACATGCGTGCACACATATCTAGGAGGTAAGCATTACTATCACACCCAGCTTCTGAACTTCAGTGAGGCACCTAGACAGCTAATTGGTGGAGGAGGGTACCTACAGTAGTAAATAAATCTTACATGACATAAAATTCCTTATGTTGTTAGATGATTGTTTGTAGTGAAATAAATGAATTGCATTAATACAAGTAGTGCATTTTTCCACATTTTTCTTTTCTGTCTAACTTAAGGAGATAGAACATCATATGTTCAAGATTATTCTAAGCTGGCAATCCCTTTTGTGGCCAAAGGCTGAACTTCCCCTACTCCTAACTGTGAGCCTGTTTCAAAGTTATACTTTTCAGCTAAGGATAAGGTGTTATGCTGCTTGAAATGTGAGAAGAGGCTGTAGCCAAACTATGCGCATCTCTAGTGGAAGTTTTCTCAGTGGTCCATCACTGTGATATTCAGAAGACCAGGAGAATGCATACAGAAGACAGGCTTACAGCAATTCTAACCTTTATCATAGGGCAGGTGGCCCTTTAAGAACTATTGTTCCTGTTAATCCTGCTGTTGTTGTATCAGTGATTATGCTGATTTAATTAACAATTTGTGAAGCCTCTCTGAACTTCTCAGAGTCACTTCAGGAGACATAAAGAAGTGAAACTATGGCTTGTTTTTTCTTAAAATAAGGGAAATTGGGGGGAGCTCTCTCCTCATTGTTTAAATATGATTTTTTTTTCATTCTGTTCTTTGTTACTTTAGGTTGCTGAATCTGATGAAAACAAAGCTGAAACAATGGGAACTTTAAAGCGATTGCAAAAATTAGTCCGAACTAAGAAGGCCAGTGTACATAGCTTAGATGACATCAATCATGTTTTGGCACCACTCAGTAAGTAAAGAAATATTTTTTTAATCAGCATTATGTGTACAAATTATTTCAGTTTTTAGCTTAGGTTCAGAGTAAAAGTACAGTACATGTTGCAATTGTATAGCAAAAAGAGCAGTGACTTACACAGTTTTTGCAGATATGCACCAGATACTCAAATGAGAATGTCCTGCTTCAACAGAATTATACCTATGTAATAGTTCAGACCAGAGCTTGTACAAACTACTTTTTTGGACTACACTTCCCAGAATCCCTCACCCAATATGGTCAATTTTTGCTAGCTCTCATTCACACAATAGCTGATACATCAATTCAGCCCACTGTGCGAAGCAGACCTATTTCCCCTGGCTCTACTCTCCTCAGCCACCTATTACAAGTACAAAAAATGTTACTGCAGCCATACATGCATAAGACGCTTAATGCGCAAGAAAAAAAATGAGGTTAATTCCCAGGATAACCCCTTCAAGTACTGTCTGCATTTTCTGTGTGCTCATGATTCTCCATACTTGAAATAGAATGGAATTCAACCAGAATTTTGTATTCATTGTATCTTGAGGAGGCAAATATTTCATCATTTTAACTAACCTTTCAAAAACTTTTTGAAGATCCAGCACCACAAGATGTTTTTCTCTCTGAAGATGAGGATGAAGTACCAACATCATGTATGAAACTAACCAAATCCCAGGACAAAAAAGGTTCAAAAGAGAACACAAGACGAAAGGAGGAAACTGAAAGTAGAACAGACCTTATCTCTGCTTCCTTGGGTAGATCTTATACTTCCAGACTGAACAATATAAGCAACATTTCCATTCGTTCAGAAACTGAATTTCAGCTGTGGAGTGACTGGAAGCCTTTTCCAGATAACCAATTATGCCCTTGTGATTTTTTGATCACGAAGATAGAAGAATGGGAAAAATGTACTTGCTGCTCTCATGAGCCTCGTATTACTTGCTCTCTCACAGATGTGGATCTTCCAACTTCATGGGTAAGTTGCCTTTTTCACAACTACTCAGCTCAGTAATAGAAATTTCTTAAGATTGGGAAACTTCCCTCCTCCTCCTTTTTTCCAACTAGTACTATCTGAAACCACGAGTCAGCTGGCTAGGGAATTCTGAAAGAAGTGGTGATTTAACCAAGTTCTAGATCAGGCCCTCCATCCAGGTTTTATGTGTACACACACACACACACACACACACTAGTCTATAGGGATTCTTCTATCATTTCCTCCAGCCTTATCACCTGCTGGCTACATCTTCTTTACCAGCTATGAGAGAGCCCAAGAAACAAGCAGACAGGGCACACACATATGTCAGAGGTGCTAAACACAAAAGTGCAGTGACTACAGCAGCTCCTCTAAGCATGGTAGACCACCCCAGCTGTTGTGCTCTGCATACTCACCAACTGTCCTGATATGGCAAGGGCAGTCCTAATTAATCCTTTGCAATCCCACTTTTTCAATTGTCTTTAAACTGTCCTAGTTTTTCTTTCCTCCTCCCACATTCCCCCTTTGTCCTCTGCTTACTTCACTTGCTGCACATTGAGCTCAGTGTGCCAAAGTAGTTTGCACTCAGATAATTTTGCAAGGGACAGAGGAAAGAGGGGGTGGAATTTTGCTCTTCTCAGTAGGTACAGGCAAAAGCAAACTGTTACAGCCTCTTCTAGTTTCTTTGGTCTTTCTCGTGAATATTTGCCATGCTCTGATGTTGTTTGGTCACATATGTCCCAGCTTTCCTTGAGAAATTTTGGAGGGTATGGCTCTGTGGTTGAACTTCCAAGCTAATGCAGCCTGACTCCCATTGATCTCCCATTTCTTTTTTCTTTTCTTTTTTCCCTCTCTTCTCTTGTTTTCAGTGTAGCAGAGCAGATGTGTTGAAGTGGAATGGTCTGATGAGGAAGTTATAACTGGGCAGGTCATGCAGAGGGATTGGACACAGATGTTTCATGACCATGTTGAGGCAGAGGATGGAAGGCAGGGTAGACAGAGGAGAAACTCAAGTAAAGAAAGAATTAATAACAAATTTGTTAACTGCAGCGAGATTAATAATAGCAAAAAAATGGAAAGCAAATGAAAAATTTCAAATAGAGGAATGGTATAACGAAGTGTGGAAAATTGCAATTAATGATAAACTAACATGTAGAATTAGGCTTATGAAAGGTTTGGTTAAAGGGAATGATTTTGAAGAAATTTGGAAAATATTTTTGGATAAAGCTCTGAAAAGAGATAGTAATACTACCCTGTCAAAAGAAGAATGGCAATTTTGGAAAGTGGATTAAATAAAAAGTTGGCTCTGGGGGTGGGTATTTTTTAGTTTTAGTTTTGTTTTTCTTTTATATTGTATATTTTGTAATTCTTTGTAGGTGTGTGTGTTAAACTTGTGATTTATAGATTTAAATGGATAAGTGATGTCAATGTTTTTTTAAAAAAAAAGTTAAAAGAATTAACAATAGAAATAGATTAAAGGGGATGTGAAAAATATTGAATTAAATGTGAAATTATAACAGTTGAACAGATTTATAAATTTAAGGGTAAAGGTGCAAAATAACAATGAAAGTTAGTATTGCTTAAGAGAAGAGAAAAAAGAAAAAGAAAAAAAAATTTTTTTTTAATTCACTATTATGTATATCACATGGTGTTTAATTTTTTTTTCTTGTTTTGTATTTGTGAGTCAGTTATATAAATAAAAATTAAAAAAAAAAAAGAAATGATGAGGCAGGTCATGGAACCTACCTGAACACACACAAAAAAAAAAAGACAGAGGAGAAACTGTGAGCCTCATCCAAAAGTTGTGTACAACTATTTGATAAGTCCATCCTGGAGGCTTTTTTTTTTTTGTCATAAAGCTACACAGTTGTTAGATTTGGATACACTGAGGGCATATTTTCTTTTAATGTGCTAAGAACTACAGGATGGAATAAGCTCTTTTTATTACATAACTGAGCATTACATGGTGGAGAAATCTAGATATTACACTAGATTACTCACAATTTTTGGTAGCATCTATGTAAAAATGTGAAATTAGTTTAGTTTTATATCATTCTGACTTTGCTATTTGGAAAATGGAAATCATGAACCCTATTAAAATGAAGTAACCTGGTCTTTAACATTTAGAGCAGAGATGGGAATCATGTGACTCCCCAGATGTTGTGGTATGTCACTCTTGATTCAGAAATATAGATTTGCTGTTATTTCGCATTTGACAGAAACCTATCTGCTTTCCGAATTAGTAGTTTGACTCCTTTCAGCATGGAATTTAATTACTTTGGATTCATATTCTTGTTCTTGCTTCTTTTGCTTGATGAGACTACCTAATGTTACTATTCCATATAATCATAGAAATATAGATCTGTAAGAGACCACAAGGGCCCTTGAGTCCAACCCCCAGCCATACAAGAATATACCATCAAAGCATTCCTGACAGATACTCTATATTTGGAATCAAAAGCCACTATTGCATACAACCAGCTACAACTACCAAAGAGAAAGAAAAACAAATATAGAAATTTTAAATGTGTGATGTAGATAATTCTGAAACTATTGGTTTTCTCGCCAGTCTTGTTCATTTGTAGCAGACACATACAAACCCACTGTAGACCAGGCAGGTAATAGTCTTTGCATGCTGGAAAACCAGCACACATGCACACACACACACACACACACAGCACACACACAGAGGGAGGGGGAGAGAGAGAGAGGTTCAGCATGTGACATTCTCCTAGCTAGGGAAGGGATGATTTACCAACCCAATGGATTGTTAAATTGGGTCACAAACACACATAAGTGCTTGGGTCTTTTGGAACCAGAAAATGGAACTGAAGAAATTCTCTACAAAATACCCTTCATAGATTTAAGCCTTGTTTTTGACCTCACAAGCTACTTATTACCTTGTGGAACCCCCACAGATTATCCACTAGATCTTAATCCACAGCCCTTCATATGGCACTGCCTATGCTTTGCTTTTATGGGGCTAAATTTCATCTAGTTTCAATAATAAAATTTCTCTCTTTTTTTTCAGTTAACAATGATGTTTCTACTTTTTCTGCTATATTACAGCCAGAAAAAAAACTTTAACTGATTCATCAATGAAGTTCTAGATATAGTTGAAATATTCTTAATAGTGCAACCAAAATCAGAAAACTGCTATTTCTATGTTTGGTGTTTTACCACCACTAGAAGTGGTTATATACATTTACATATATTAACCTCAGGAAGCCTATTTAAAAATGTTTCATTTGATAATGGATACTGCATATCTTGATGCAGTAGGCATTAGAGAGTCCATAGAAAGCTTAGAAAAATATTTTTACATCTATACAAGGAACTAGGCAACTTGTGTTTTGGAAATTAAGGCCATTTCCGCACTAGCCTGTTATAGCGCGATGATTCCACTTTCAACATCCTCTGGAATCCTGGGGTTTGCAGTTTCGGGAGGGGCCGGGCGGCCCCTCCCGAAACTGCAACCCCAGGATTCCAGAGGATGTTGAAAGTGGAATCATCGCGCTATAACAGGCTAGTGCGGAAATGTCCTATGAATTAGGATAATTAAAACAGCCAACAAAAAGGCAGGAAAATAACCTAAAGTTCTATTGTTTCATGCCTACTTAAAAACTGTATGAGAGAGAGGTGGTTAATGCTTTCTTTTATGTGTTAAAACTGAAGCTGGGCTCCCACTATTAGCACTGACACACTAGTATTAATATTTTGACAGTTAAGTAGTGTGACACACTCGGGCATGAAGAAACACATTCAGCCTGAACTGTTTACTGGCAGAAGATGACTGCAGTAGAAAAAGAGTTTCCTGACAGCAGAGTGTGCTTTAGCATTAACCAGAATACACAGCTGTTTATCTTGATTTTAATCAGAGATAGGCAGACTGGTGACATCACAGTTGCAGCATGAAAAGTCATCTACTAGATATTGGTTGCCCATGGAGCAGTTTTTGAAAACAAAAAAGTCTTTGAGTTCCAGACCTTCTACTTCCTCTCTACAAAATAGTTCCTTAAACATGCTGTAGAACCTATAACAAAAGAGGGCTTTGTTATTCTTCTTGTTTGAGTCTTGAATATTCTCATTTCAGTTTGTAGAAAAAAATTTTGCCAGATGATCTGTATCTAAAAGCCTTTGAGATCAATTGTTGTATTTAACAGTGCTGACAGTGAGCCCCTGCTCTCTCTTGGGGATGAGGTACATGTGTGTGTTTAGTTTCAGCCCTTAGCATTTCAAGTAAGAGGACTGAGCAGAACCCTTATCTAACATCTGGTAGAGTCAACATCAGTTAGAGCAAAATGTATTTGCTCGGTGGACCACTGGTCTGATGTGGTAGAAGACAACTTTGTACAGTCTAAAGTACATTATAGCCGGAAGCTGGAGCATTGATGAAGATCTGCTTTGATCATAGGGCTTTTCAGCACTTTGGGGTGGAAATGGGGCAGTCTGTTACTCACCAGACTGGCACGTTCCCCCGACGATCCATGAGGGCCCGGAGCAGCGTGCACCTGCGCTACACACTCTCCGGCAACGAAAATGGAGGCTTCCAGTTGGTGGAGGCTCTCCACCAACCGGAGAAGCTCGCCAGCCGGAAGCCTGCCCCCGGAAGATCTGCAGACTTGCACTGGCGCGAGCCTGTATATCTATACTTTACAGAGCGACGGACTGGGGCGTGTTGCGCTATTGAAAGTCCTCTTTTAATTGGTCTTTCAATAGCACGGGCGGCCACCAGTTCTGGATGTTCCGGAGCGGGCTGAAGTCCAGACAAACGGTAAGTAGTCTGAACTCAGTTCGCCCTCAAATGCGAACGTCCTCGCAGGAGGACACACCGCTCCATTTTAAAAACCAAGTGCGGAAAAGTCCATAGATACTTGATCATCTCTTTTTAAGCCATTTTCATAGGTGATCTTCCTTGTTCTTGATGAGGGCATATTGTAGATATATTCACTTATCCATATGTACTTACTCGCTTGACTGATTGTTTAAATTCCTATCCTTCTTTCAGGAGCTGAGATGCAAAGTGGTTTATACTTACAGAATAGCATGTCTTAATAATTCCTCAGTGGAAGATGTGAACTGGCTTCACAGTGAAGTGCTATGTTATAGCTGACATATAGTGATGGGACTGTTCTGAGTCATTTTATTTGTGACAGCTTTTTCACAGATCCAGGGTACCACTCAATCTTAATTGCTGAATGGTGACTATGCATATGTGGTTTTGCACACAGGATATTTGCTGCAGCATGCAAAATTCCAGATTCTCCTCATGGTGTGCTTATCCCAGTGGGAGTTGGGAAGAACAACCAAAGTTAAAATTCTTTGTGTACAATGAGACTCATTAGAGCATGAGAGCATACAGATAAAATGGAAACTGTGTCCATATAAAGCTGAAATGTATCTTCTTCTATAAGATAATCAGGGCACAGTGCTCTGGGAAGTTCTCTTTTCTAAAACTAAACTACAAAAAGGGATTTGCTGGGGTGTCCCCCAGTTCAATGGGCCCTGCTATTTGTCCAACCATGAACAGGCATTTGCCCAGCCAGGACACTGCATGATCCATAGAGAACATAGATCCTAAATCAAGGAGTAGACTGTGACTTTATGTCCATGGAATTGTACAGTTGTTGTACATTACCACCTTGTTTGTTAATTGTGACATCACACAACCAAACAGATTTGGTTGTTGTATGTCCATTGCATATGGAATGTGTCTCAATGCATAATACATATACACATCAGTGTGCAATCATGGCCGATGCACAGGTACATCAACATACAATCCACAACCATGCACAATTGTACATGGAATTCTGCTTCCAAAACCTTGAACTGAACACAAGTGTTTCACATCTCAGACAAAAATGTCTGGCTGTTTCTGCAGGGGATAGCCGTGTCCATCTGTGTTAGCATAGAAAAAAGGAGAGGAATGGGAAAGGGAAAGAAAGAGCCTAACCAATTTGTTTTAGTATGAGCGTTCATGGATTACAATCCACTACCTCAAATGCACTGATGGAATACAACATTCAAGTCACAAGTATAAATGCATAGTTACATAGTGAGTAGATCAGAGTGGAATGGGATATAGTTGCCTCTCTGACTGTCAATCTTTGAAATAAAAATCTGTTCTGGCATTGACAATTGTGGTATTTATAAAACTACCTCCGTTTAATATGTATACCATCTACCAAGATTTATTGCATTTTGAACTTTACTTCCTTAATTTTATAATTTTGGGAAATATTTAGTACAATATCCTCTTGCAAGAAAGAATGACTATAAAATGGGCACCCGTTTTCTTGATTCTGGGGAGCATCTGTGATTTTCAGCCAATATGAGCTAATTTCCAACAGTGGTCTCATGGGATAAACCAAGTCTGCATCTGCCAACTGCCACCTGCTAAACAACTTTAGCACCCAGTTATCATCTCTTGAAAAGCTGATGTTGTGTTTGGATGCTTGAAGCCAATCTGTGATGCACATAGTTATTGGCAAGCATATGGTTAGCAGCATGATTGGAAGTCAGTATCAACTGACTGAAAAATCAGCCTGCCATGAGCTCAGGTCAGAGTCAGATCCTAGATAGCACCAACCAATGTTTAAAATTTATAAATTTATATTATAAAAGCACAAAGAATTGGTGGGCAATGGGACATTTTTTAAATTCCGGTTGAAATTGTATGTTGTAATTCGTTATCTTTCTCTCCAGTCTCTACCTCATAAATATTTTGTATTGTGTCCAGAATCCTGTTGGGCGTTATGCTAGTGTAAAAATAGTTCCACATGTGGCTATGCTTTCTGAGAGTGTGTGTCAATGCAGTCTGTGGGAATGCCGATCATTTGCAAGTACACACAGTCAGCTCTTACACTTTTAACTGGGTGGGTGGGAGCTAATTGATCATGCTGCAGCAAATAAATTCAACACCATTGCCCCTCTTGTACAGTTGGTTTCCCATGGTTAAATCCAGCAGAATTACACTGGTGTATATTTTACACTATGCCTAAAATGCAGAGGATATCAGCTTGAGACTATAGTCTACTATCACACAGTACAACTATATTATGCAACTATATCTACTATATAAAAGTCAAAACATGTGAGTGAGTTGTCTGTGTCAGGCAGGTGAAGACCTCGCATGATTGGCTGTGTCAGGCGAGAATACCTCATACAATTGGCTAGCTGTGAAGATTCTGTGGAATCCTGGGACTGGCAGTTTAGGGAGGGGCCTTTAGAATTCTCAGCCAGAGAGCTCTTGGGCCTCAGGCTGGTTTCTATGGAGATGAGGCCTAGCAGCAAAGACAAGGCTAGTATATTCCCTCAGAAACCAAACCTCTGTATGTTAACAATTCTGTATACAGATTGGATTGGGGACTTTGAGGAAAAGTTACAGTTACTGGACAAGGCAGTTTGGGGAATTAAAGACACAGGATCTCAAATCTGTGTATTTCAACTGCATCTAATTCCTAAGGTAAGGTAAAATAATTCCTAAGGTATTTCTAACAAAATTACCTATGAGAAAATAAAATCTCGGGCAATGCCAGGTAAATATGCTAGTGTTACAATAAAACAACTATAAAGTATATAATCCAATATAATGCAACTAGACTACAGCCAGAACCCAACATAGTGGCCAATCTATGTAAGGATTCCAGCATAGGTGAACTAAGGTCAGCTTTGCTTGTCCTACTAAGGAAGGGAGGAGGAAAGAATGAAAAAAAAAACACACATTGGGTCTTTGTTGACCCAGGTTGAAATTTGCTATTTCAATTTAATGCCTAACATCCCACCTCTCTTCATAATACTTATCAAAAGCCCCAGTTTCCAACTGCTGGCAGCTTATTTTTAAGTCTCCACTGCCTCACTTTTGAATACTAGTGTGCTATAGCAAGTGAAAGAGTGACATTTTAACTTGGATACATATTCTAAACATATACATGGGCCCATTTATTGACTGGGTCTATAATTTGTATGCAGTGATAAAGGGCTTTTCCGCACTTTGGGGGGAAAACGGGGCAGTTCATTACTCACCGGACTGGCACACTCCCCCCGATGATCCACGCTGATCTGGAGCAGCGTGTGCCCACGCTACACACTCTCCAGGGACGAAAATGGAGGCTTCCAGTTGGTGGAGGCTCTCCACCAGCCAGAGAAGCTCGCCAGCCAGAAGCCCACCCCCAGAAGATCTGCATCCTCGTGCTGGCATGAGCCTGCAGATCTATACATTAGCGCAGCGACGGACTGGGGCACGCCGGGCTACTGAAAGTCCTCTTTTAATCGGTCTTTCAATAGCACGGGGAACCACCAGTTCTGGTCGTTCCGGAGCGGGCTGAAGTCCAGACATACATTAAGTAGTCCGGACCCAGTTCACCCCCAAGTGCAAATGTCCTCGCTGGAGGACACACTGCCCCGTTTTAAAAATAAAATGCGGAAAAGGCCAAAGAGGTAAAGAATCCACATATAAGTCAACAAAGTTCTTATCAAATATGACATTCCTCACATAGATTACTTATATGGAAAGTCAGGAATTCTGTAGCATGTACTATACCCTTTTCAAAGAATGAAAGAGCTACTGTGAGGTACACTGGTCTTGTTTACAACCAGTCATTAAATCTGTTTTCACATACAATCAACACATAGACAAACATACACACACTAGCAAGCTCCCTAGCTTTCTGTCCCACCTTATGATCAATGTTACATATTCCATTCTTCATATTAAAGACCATTTGAGAATTAAGATAAAAATCTCAGACTACATTAACTTTCCAGACATTAAAATTCATTCCAGACTCCTACTTAACTAAATTATGTGCTTGTAATGTTACTGATGTCAGTCTTTCACTCTGTTTGGTATTTTCTACAACTAGTGCAGAGGTCAGACTTTCAAGGACGAAGAGATAATCAGGTCAGCAAGCTGCTATAATTTTTCTGATGCATGAAGAGAGGAAATAGATATGGGTGGGCACTATATCTCTGAAATGGTCTCTTTCTTCCTGTTTAACGATAAATATTCTAGTGAAAGGAAGCTCATATATTACTCTACATATGCATTCTCTTTTTATTAATCATGCAGATGTTAACAGTGGGCAGAAAAGGGATTAATGTTTGAATTATCAGGGTGGTTTGGTTTCTTCTTAAAGGTCTATATGCTGCTTTAAGGTAGCAGGAATGGGCAAGGGTGTAACAAATTTATAACTGGGCAAACCTGTGTTGTAATTATTGCAAAACACAGAAAGTACATCACCAAATTATGTGATAAATGTGTGACTGGGTGGATTGTGTTTTTGTATTTCTCCTCAAATCATTTCATTGTCAGTTGGGTCAGGTCTTTACATTGGCATTTCAGCTACCATTATCAGATGCATGAGGATGAAGTGCTTTGCCCTTCCAAGTATTTCATTCTTGACCTCATTTCAAGAATACAGAACAGATTATCATCACTGATTTAAACACAAGTCAAACTGCTCAAAAACTCAGGGAAAACTTTGTTGAAGAACGATAGCTATAGGGTCCAATATTCAGGGAACATCTTTAGATAAGGTCCCCCATACTGTTTTGATTTGCAAGCTGATTAAATGTGGAATTGATGGAAATGGTGTCAGATTCATAACTGGTTGGAAAACCGTGCTCAAAGAGCTGTCATCAATGGCTGTACTTCAAACTGGAATGAAGTCTCAAGTGGAGCGCCTCCAGATCCTGTCCTAGGGCCATTCATCTTCAACATTTTAATCAATAACAGATGATGAGGTAGAGGGACTCCTTATCAAATTTGCAGATGACACAAAACTGGGAGGCGTGGATAACATACTGCAAGATAGGAACAGAATTGAAAATGACCTCAATAAAATAGGAAATTGGATAGAAATTAATAAAATTAAATTCTATAGATACAAAGGCAAAGTTCTATAGTTAAGCCACAAAAACCAAATGCACAAGTACAGGAGTACAACATGCAGAAGTACCACATGCAGAAAGAACTTTGGAATTATTGTTGGTCATAAGTCAGCAGTGTAATGCTCCATCAAAGAAGGTGAATGCTATTATAGTCTGCATTGATAGAAGCATAGTTTCCAAAGTGAGGGAAGTAACAATTCCTATACCTGCACTGGACAGGCTCCATTGGAATACTGTGTCCAGTTCTGGGTTCCTTATAGAAAAGCTGAAGCAGGTTCAGAGAAGGAAACAAAGATGACAAAAGGTATGGAGAACAAAACGTATTATAAAAGGATGAATAAGCTGCATGGTAAAGAGAAGACTGGGGTGTGTGTGACATAATTGCACTCTTTAAATACCTCACCAACTGTCAAGTGGGGTGGGCGGTAGGACTGCTTTCTGCCGTGCCAGAGGGTAAGATGATGTCTAATGATTTGAAGTTACAGAAGAGTAGATTTCAACTGAGCATTTGAAAGAACTCCATGACAGTAAGAACAGTTGAACAATAGAACCAATTGCCGAGAGAAGGAGTGCTGTCTTCTTCTCTGGACGTGTTCAATAAGAGGCTGGATAGCTGTATGCTGGGGATACTTTAACTGGAGTCCCTGTACTGAATATGGAATTGAGTTCAATGGCCTGTGAGGCCTCTTCCAACTCTATGAATCCATGATTCTATGGAAGGAATAGAATTGTACTTGAGACCCCAGCCCCATTTTTATTATATAGAATAGGCTACATACTCACTGAATTATGCCAAAAATGCCTTTCTTAAAAAATTCATCCAAGCATTTGAAGGAAAGTAGACACAAAACCTAATAAATGACTGGTGCCTTTGTAACTTTTCTTTGTTAGATACTCTACCCATTTTGCTCAATGTATCTGGACATAATATTGCTTCCTGAGATTTGCATAAATATATATAGTGACTAGAATAGTAAAATTAAAAAGGTAACTCATCTGAACAGTGATATATAGGCATCAAATACCCTTGCTCTTGAATATTTATTGCTAACTCCAGAAAGACAGAGGCTGTTTTCAAAGATATAGTACTTACCTGTTCTTTCTCCTTCATGCATCACAGGGGTGGAGGGGATAAACAAAAAGGATCATGCATAATAAGGAAAGGTACGAGTTTATCTTGCAGCAGTGAATTGTGTGTGTGTGTCTCTGTGTGTGTGTCATTTTTGCCAACTTTTTTGGTACTTTAGTTATAAAATATAATATTAGGAATTTAGCAATACATATTAACAATCTGCACTGGATATGAACAAACCATGAGCCAGATTAGTCTGTTTGGTTCAATTCTAGTCCTCCCATGTGGAAAAATATGCTTCCCTCCTGGGCAAAAACAAACAAAAAATGCCTTTTAGATTTCATATCTGGAGAAATGCACAGTAATGTAGGGAAAAGGGAAGGAGAGACTCACTGATAGGTCTACCTCTAAATCTGATGCAGATTTATCAAGGAAGCTTCAATCACTGTGTTTTGGGATGAGTGATCATTACAAAAATATACAGTTGCTTCCTCTTTTCTCAGTTGCAGAATTATTCTGTAATAACCAATAAGTGTTTCAAATGTTCAGGATGGGTTTTCAGGGTACAGTGACTTCAAATTTGGTTGGCTCAAATTCCTTTCTGTTTTGTTCATCAAATTCTTTTCTTGCTCTTTAATATTTTCAATTGATTTCTTCCTTTTTCCTGTATTGAAAAAAATCTTCCTTTTTATTCAGGATCAGATTCTTATCTTGCTTTTTTTTATGTTCATGTGCATACCATAGAATGCAGGCATCAGATCCATTATTCCTTCCCCTGGTCACAAAAAAGAAATTATTAATTAGAACTGAGTTATTCTTAAGACAACTGACACTAATGCAATGCCCCTCTGTATATAATGTAAGATTTGGAAGGCTTTCAGTAGAAGAAACTATTCCTGTATATTTCTTGCAATTCTAACAAGAACTGAAAAAGTTGATTGGCAGTTCTATCAAAAATCGACAACTTAAGGAAACATAGCACAAGAACCACTAAATCTATTTGCCACAAAATTTGTGGGGGTAGGCTTCATATGGGGCTACTGCAACTACAAATTTCATACAGTTGACAAAGAGAAAAAGTAATAGCATTTTGGGGGGCTGGTGTTTTTTAGTAATTATCTATAGGAGTGATGATCTTTACATTCAGTATTGATTGGTTCCAGATTGGTCCATGCAGGTGGTTCATTTTCTAAAGTCCAAATCAGAGTTCAATCTGTGTTTTGCAGCTGATACACATCCCTAATATATATACCTTCATAAGTTTCATATGAAACTTTTTAGAGGTGTGAAATTCTAATACAGCTCTCAGTAAATTAAGTTTATTAAATTGTTTGCATGCTCAGAGATGAGACTGATCACTTCACAAATGAATCACAAACATTCAATGAATTTTTGAGAAGATATTGGCTACAACTGTATTTGGTTACAGCTGTTACAGGATTGGGATGCCTGTGGGTCTAGATTGGCCAATCCACCTATTGATCGATGAGCCCAATCCTCCAGCCCACCACTGAAACCTGTGTGGTGACCAGAGAGGAGTCCACCCAGTTACTAAGAAGTGCAGGGGATGCATGCACCCACCCATGCTGTGCATGCCCATTACCACTCCTGCACATATTGCTTCCAAAAGGGTATGCCACAATTTAATGCACCAGTAACGGCATCCTGGATCCAGGATCCATGCCAACTACCCATAAGCTGTGACAATTGAATAGTTATACAACCATTTGAACAAAGAGGTGGGTGGGTAGGACAGCAGTCCATGAAGAAGTGAGCTCTAGTCACAGGAGGATCTACTTAAATGCCCCTTTCCCTGACCAGAGGGAAAACTTCAGGTCAATCTGGCCCAGGAAAGGAGCAGCCAATGAGTTTAAATCTTAGGTTTAAATTCATTGGATGACTCAATGGAGAAGTCCTGATGCTGTGCAGGCCAGAAAAGGCTTCCCCCTTTGCCTCAGCAGTACAAAGGGATCACGCAATCACGCCACTGCCCTGAGCCACAAAATCACCACCCAGTTAGTCAGGCAGCTACATTTCTATTATGTATCAGAAACAACTAGACTTCAATAAACATGGCTGTGTTTATTTAGTCATATAATATAATTTTCCAAGATCCATTCCCATTGCCTTCTTGTGATCCTTAAATTTCTAAGAACATCTTTTTAAGAAAATACATGAGTGTAACATGCTGCATCATACAAAGGTAGATCTTTATACCCCAATATCTTGTTTCACATAATGCTAAACCATACACCTTTGGTGAGCTGGCAAATTGGACATGAAGAGAAATAAGGCAAAAAAGTGTCCCTTCCCCAATGATACCCTAGTAAATAACACTGAAATAGGAAGAAGGAAATAGGTGTCTTCTAAAATTCATCTTAGTAGTTATTGTATAATTCTGTTCACTACCTCAGTTGCTTGTTTTGGATGTGAGGTATTGACAGATGTGTGCTCCCTGGTGGGACTAGAATACTGAAGAATGAAAATAATTAAACACGTTCTTTAATGCTGCTGTTCTGGGTACATGAAGTATAAAAGGTTGGTTGACTGATAAAGGTTTTGATCTGTTGTGGATTTTGGATTTTATTGTATTTTGCTGCATGGTCAACAGGGCTACCCCTGAATAAGTTTCCTGGATTTGAAGAGATAAAATTTGGCTGTGCAGTGAAATCCAAACAAGAGCAAACTAAGGACTGAGGTTTATACCTCCAAGAAAGATAAAAACTTTTGCAAGTTTTACTTATAAAGCACTTAAACATTTTTCCAGAGGCAGCACTACACAGACTTCTTGAAACATTCCATGGAGCTTGTGGTTTCACAAAGGATCCCAAGAGAAGTAACTTTACTGCTGCTAATGATGGTTAAATTTTACTGCCTTTTGTCTCGGTCCCCACATGGCCAAGAAGGGAAGTGGCCTCTGCCTGCATTAAGATCCCTCTAGAAAAATTGAACTACAACAGAAATAATATGTGACACAAAATGCAGACCATCACTGCTAACATTGTCACTGTTTTTCTTCTCTACAATATTTTTAATAGATTTTGCCTGCTGAAGAAGCAAGTGCAGGCTCAAAGCTTACATGATGTATTTTGTGCATTTTGGTTGGCCAATAAAACTATCACTGTTTTGTGGATATAAATATTTACATTATACAATAGATTGCAGGGATTTCACTCCTCTAAATAAGTCAAATCAATTGATTGATTGCACTTTTACTCAACCCACTATCCAAAGTTATTTAGGCAGTATACAGTCTGTTAAAAATACAAAATACAACAATATGATAATAGAATGAGTAAAGAGGTAGCATGAAAAATGAAGACATTTCAGCATAAAATGCTTTCCATGGCCAAAGAAACCAGCATTAGGATGAAAGTACAAAATGAACAAGCACTAAAACAGTTCTTAAAATGCCTGGAAGAATTAAAAGTTTACACTTGGCACCAAAACAACAACACTGTAGTGGAAGGAACTAGGTGAACCTCTCCTGAAGAAGGCGTTCTGCAGATGGAGTTCCACCACTAAAAGTGCTTTCTTCTTTGAAGAAGGTCCTTGGATAATTATGGGAGAAGATGATGCTTTAGGTAAAGGTTTCAGATGCTAAAAACAGTGCTTAAATTGGTCTCAGAAATGGACTTGTAGCTAGTGCTGATTTTGAAGCATTGGAATAATATAATCACACTGCTTCTATGAAAGCTACCTTGAAACAAATGTGAGGAAAAAAATAAAAGGAGTGGTGCTTGATGAGTTATACCCACAGTTTCCTTGTTTCTTTCGGGCCAGTTTTTTTCTTTTTTTCTTCTTCTTCTCTTTAAGTCTTCCTTCCTCTGTCTATTTCAATGATGCCTACAGAGAAATGAGTGAAGTCACATCCTTAGCAGAATAAGGAAGTTTTAAGTTTGCAGATGTAAGTTCTGTATATCATTTACTGTTGCACGCTGGCTGAGAAAAACTGAAAAATTCTGCCTCGTAAGGATATTTTAAAAGTAAGCTGAATTTTAATATGTTGAAGCGAAATCCCTCCAATGCTTCAGAGAAGGAGAAATCTCAAAAACCAAAGGTAAGAAAAGTTAACATTTAAAAATTACTTTTAAGATAAACAAACATATAGTGCAACTGTGCTGTGTAAAAGTAATCTAGACTGTCTTGCAACAAAATCATAGGATTAATATTCTCAGCCCACTTGTCTGAGTTTACTGGAACTGAGGGCAGCTTGTCGTGCTCCTTGCTGAGATGCTCTGTGGCAGTAATTTTACACAAACAGCCCTTTGTATTAAAAGGTAAAGACTTGTGTAGACATTATTGCCCCCCAGTAGCCAGCAAGAAAAATGTGTTCTTGAAATGGTTTTCAACTTGCTATCTTAAGTAATGCCTAGACTTAGTTTAAGGAATTTCCATATCCTTAATCTATTCAGACCCTATAATTCAGAGAGATACAGGTACACTTATCAGATTGATCAAAGTACCAATAGTGATAGAAGGTACAGCTTACCTTCTTCACACAGTTGTGCTTTCAAGAAAGTGTGTATTAGCTGTGAATTAGCTATGGTCCATACAGGAGCATTGTAATGATCCCATAATTACAGCAGAACCGTCTTCTGTGTGTGTGTGCATACATCTTCAAGTCACCTGTTGACTTATGACTTTCATGGGATTTTCTTAGGCTAATACTCAGAAGTCATTTTGCCAGTCCCTTCCTATGAAATATATGCTACAGCACCTGGTATTTGTTGGTAGTCTCCCATCCAAGTACTAATCTGGGCTGACCCTGCTTATCTTCCAAAATGAAACATGATTTGATGCGTTCAGGGTGTTTGTTTATATAAACTAGAAATTTTGTGTTTCCAATCATTTTAAAAGAAATGTTTATAACAGTGTGGGAAGTAGAATTTTCTTTAGGAATAATATTGTGAGTATTTTGTTTTCTTGACATGCACAGATTTTGAATATGTTTAACCTCACATTGAAGTAGTTTTTGTTGTGGTACATTGTTGCTGGTAGACTGTCTCTCTTATGACGTAGTGTCATTGGCTTTTAACCTTCCTATGTTAGGATGAAAAGACTTGCATTGTATGAGTTATTAAGTATTTTCTAATCTCAGTGAAAATTCAACTATATAAAAATGCCCCATGTCAAAGAAGTGTTTTGTGAAAAATCAGGTGTGTTCCACTCAAACACAAAAACAGAAAACACAAGATAGAATAACAATAAAATAAACTCATATAAAATAAAACATGTGCTTGGGCATTTCCCAACCCTGCTAAATTCTAACGACTCTCCTCCATGGGGAAAAAAAATCTGTTCCCTTTGAATGGCACCAACTTACTACCCCACTACAAGGCAGTGATGTAGACTCAAGTCAATAGACTTGGACTCAAGTCGGACTTCAATCACTTCAGTGACTCAACTCGGATTTGACTCAGCCATAAATGATGCACTGACTTGGTTCAACTCGAGACTTGTATATTTTTAATGACTGATTTGATGCCCTTAGTTCTGTAACATAACACATTCATCTGGAAATTTTACAACTTTACAACTTCCATCTCTTTTTGCCTACTAGTCACATGACAATCTCTCTCAAGTCCAAAGTGTGGGTGCATTTCTCAGAGGGGAACAGCAAACTGGTTAGGCAATGGGCTTGAGGCAGGCCTGAGGTCTGCTCAGAAGCCTGTCCCTGCTGCATATTGGAGGAACCTCCTAAAATATTTCCTAAGCAAGTACTCCAGAGTACAGGGTGCAATTCTCAGAGGGGAACAGCAAATATGTTAGGCAACAGGATTGAGGAAGAAGGATCCTTCCTTCTAAATCTTTTGAATCTTCAGTAATAAGGAGTAAGATAGCATCCTATTCCCCACTTCCAAAGCTGCAGATGGCAACATTGCAAATGTGGCGAGCCGATTTTGCTTAAATTGTTAAAACTGAATTTATTTCTCTTTATGCAATAATTCTGGAATTTTGGTTGGGGTATAAAGTTGGCTTGTAGAGTTGAGACTTGACTTGAAGCTTGTAGTAAAAAAACTTAAATACATCACTGCTACAAGATTCACCAATATGGGTATGGAACATTTTAGTCCCAATATTTTACATTAGCTGAGATAAAAGCTACCTCAGTGAGAAAACTCATTAGATTTACTGGAACATATGTTATACTAGTATTTTTATTTATAGTGCGGAAAAAATCTGTGCATGATAATTGACAGAAATTCAGAGATATTGTTCAATGCTGTGGAAGAGACAATGTTTTTGGATGCCTCCCTCATAGGTCTAGTTCTGTGTGAGTTCCACAACAAAACATGACTCTTGGAGACTAAAATGCCCTATCCTGATGCATAATGATTAACAGAAACGTTAATTTTTTAATATTGGATGCCCAAAGAAACTCACCAAATATTTGTCTTTCATTCTGGAAAGGAAAAAAAACCCTCAGCCTCCCCTCTCTTAACTAAATGGTTTATTCTTTGTAGCAAGCGGGTAGGTTCTGTAAGTAACTCTTTGCTTCTGATTACTACTATATTTGGTGAGAAGGACTGTCCTGTTAAGGACAGATTAACTCCTTAAGTGTTGAGTTATGATGGAAACTGGAAAGCATTTAATGACTTAGCTATGGTGGTTCTGAGTGGAGAATTGGCTCCAGACACTTCAGCTGTGTATTATCAAACTTTCACAATCATTCAGTCAAGAGAGTAAGATTGGCACAGAGGCCATGAGAGTATTCTTTTCACTGTGAACTTCTGAATGATTGTCTTTCTGCATCTGCAGAACTATTTAATGGCCACCATTTACCAAATATTTATTCTAGATTGGGTCCCAAGTGTTTCCCTTTCCCCTAGAGTTCTCCTTATTTAGTGCTGAACGCCATGACAGTTAATGGGAAGGACATGTGATTTAGCCTGTAATAGACTTATCATTTCTTTTTGCTGCAATAATTGTTTTGAGACCTTTTAACACCAGGCCACCCAGCTGTTATGCTAGCCAGTATAAAGTTTCTGTCTTCGCTGTGTTAATGGTCTCACATTATTTTTGCACTTACTTGTTGATTTTGTTGTGTGCCTGCAAGTCATTTTGGAATCATGGCAATCCTAAGGTGAACCTATCATGGAGTTTTCTTGGCATGATTTGTTCAGAGGGGGTTTGCCTCCCTCTAAGGCTGAGTGAATGTGACTTGCCTGAGGTTACCCAGTGGGTTTCCATTTCCAAGCAGGTATTCAGACCCTGGTCTTCAGATCTGTAGTCCAACACCCAAACAACTATGCCATGCTGACTCTCACACTTACTTTGCCAGTGTATGAATGCCAAAAAGAAAGGAGTGGAAAAAAACCAAACAAAGACCAATCCTACGTGTGTCATGCTGAGTTTTGCAACTTGCTTCCTCAAAGCAAGATAGTTGGCAAATTTACCATATAGTTGAGAAATGTTTAAAGCATACATCTACAGTTACAAAGACATTGGTACAATTTCACAACTGAGTCCGTGGATGTCTTCCTCGCTAGGAAGACTTTAATAAAACAAAATTCTTTTCTACAAATGCTACTGACAGGTATGCTTAAGTAAGTTCAATAATAATAAAATAGATACATTTTTAATTTTGGAAGATATAGGTATAGGTATTCCGTGTGTGTGTGTGTGTGTGTGTGAGTGCATGTGTAAGGTTAAAATTTTAAAAATTCCAGAACAGAGTACACTGTATGTGTGTATACACAAAAATACAATTGACAAATTTTATTCTCAGTGTACTTTAATCTCCTAATTGCGCTCGCTCTCTCTCTCTCGCTCTCTCTCTCTCTCTCTCACACACACACACACAAAGTACCTTGATACATAAGTGATTGGGCTTATTTTAGGTTTGACTTCCTCTTTCTTTTTGTCTTGTCTCATTTCTAATGGCACTATTTTATGTATGGTTAGATTTGGCAGGAACACTCTCAATCTATTTTCAGCTGCTTTTGACATATCTCAGTTTCTCTCTCCTCCTCCCACTCTCCCCCTTCATCCTTTAGTTATTTCAAATAAAAGTAGTTTTGAACTCAGTTAACTCGGGGAGGGGGGATGAAAGGAGAGGCAGAATCTTGCCCTTCCCTGTAGACTTAGGAAAAAGCAAAGTGCTGCACCATTTTCTAGGTGGTATGTTCTTCTTCTTCAATAACTTTTGCTCTTTTGACCACACTTTGATGTTTCCTGGCCACAGGTGTTCTGGTGTTTCACCTATGAAATGTTGGCAGATATGTGGTTATTCAAAAGTAGGTCCCATTGTATTGGAATTTAGTCCTAGGTAAGCGTGCACAGATTTGCATCTCAAGTACTTCTTTCTTTCTTTTATTATGTGGATTTTTTTTTCTCAGAATAACCACAAAATTTCGCAAACTGAAATATTTGATGGTCAATAAGTCTGACTTGATAACACAACTTATCAACATCAGTTAAGTGAATGCTTGCCCCGGTATGGATGACATATCAATGTAATGTGACCATTTTGATATGTTTGCTTCTCTTAACAAAAAGATAAAACTGTTGCCTGGGGAGAAAGTTAAAGACAAACGAAACATTTGGCTTTGATTTATATATAAAAATGGGGATTTTTTTAAAAAATCATGGAGGCATATTGAACAGATCATTTTTTCTAATACCATGTTCTGCAGGTGGATCATAAATTTAAATAGTTCATAAATATACAAGGTAAACTAGACTATTGACATATGATCCGAAGTAAATGCTGATACTGCTATAGACCTATATGCTGCAAACCAAATTCAAATTATTATCAAAGTATGGACAACCAGAAGGAGGATCATCTGCTGCTTCTTCATCTGCTGGGGAACTAGGGCTTAAACTTTATTTAGGCTACAATGCACATCATGTAGATTGTTGATTTACACCCTCCATCATTTTTCAGATGAAAACTGGGACACTGTAAGTTTGGTCAAGATGTCAAAAATTATTCATTAGAAAGAATGCACAAGTTAGAAGAAGCTTCAGCAGTTTGCTTTTGCCAGAGCCTACTAGGAAGGGCAAGATTTTGCTCCTTCCTCTCCTCTTCTGCTGAGTTGAGTTAATTCCTGGTCACATCTATACTTAGTGATAAGAACTAATTAAAATCTACTAGATTATCAATTAAGTTGCACATTTCCTAATGAAAACCATTAAATTTAACTTGAATTTGATTGACTGAGCTATGTTAGAATCTAGGTGTTGTTACTGATTATTAATTAATTATATTATTAAGTTGAGTGATTTGTACAGGATTACAGTAGCAAGGGCAAGTTGGAAATGGGAGTAGTCTTCTTTGCATTCAAGTGATTCCTCTGTGTTCTAAACATGACACTGCATAGAAGCTCCTCATCTGTTCCAGAAAACTGATTTTGAAGCTCTTAATCTCAGGAATATTGCTGGAAATTATTAAAGAAAGGGGGATGATAAAGAAATGAAACTGTAAGGGTTAGAAAAAAAGGAAACAAGATAGGGACTGAGTGTAGTAAATGTTGTAAAATTGTGAGCTGCATTTTTCAGTTTCATTCTGTAAAGCAGTGGTTCTCAACCGGGGGTCGGGACCCCTTTGGGGGTCGAACGACCATTTCACAGGGGTCGCCGCTCCTCAACCCTGCCCCCCCTTTTAAAAGAAGGTGGCCTCACAGCCAATGGGAGCAGTGCTTCTGAGACCCCTGCGCTGGGAGGAGGGGAGAGGAGGCATGCTCGGGTGTTTCCCCATCTTTCCCTGCCTGGTGGGAAAGCACTGGAGGAGACTGAGGTGGAGCTGGAGGTGCGGAGAGTGGGAGGAGAGAGCTGGAGCCTGAATGTTAAGGCAGAGGTGAGGACACTGAGAGGAGAGAGCTGGAGCCGGAGCGTTAAGGCGGAGGTGAGGAGAGGAGACCCCGTGCTGGCAGGAGGGAGAGAAGGAGTGCAGCCGGGTGCAGCCAGGCGCTGCTTGGATGCTCACGCCTGCACCATACACACACACACACACACACACGGAGGGCTTCCCCTTCAGTGTTCCCTTTCCCCTTCATGCCGGCTTGCAGAGTCAGAGTTGCTTGCTGGGGCGAGTGAGCAGCTGGGCGCTGCTTGGACGCTCGCGCCCGCACCACACACACACACACACACACACACGGAGGGCTTCCCCTTCAGTGTTCCTTTCCCCTTCATGCTGGCTTGCAGAGTCAGAGTTGCTTGCCGGGGCGAGTGAGCAGCTGGGCGCTGCTTGGACGCTCGCGCCTGCACCACACACACACACACACACACACACACACACAGAGGGCTTCCCATTCAGGGTTTATGGCGCTGCAGCGGGACGTCTGGGAGGTAAGACCCCGTCCCCTCACCCTCTTCACCTCACACTCATTCATGCCGATGAACAGAGTTGCCTGCTGGGGCGAGCGAGCAGCTGGGCTCCGCTTGCTTCCCAAAGTGGCCAGGCTGCAGCAGCAGTGATCACCTGGTCGCCCACTCATTCTGGGCACGCCGCTCCGTGGGAGTTGTCATTGTGGCTGTCGCCTTTGGTCCGGCAGGCAAAGGCGGAAACTTTCCTGCGGCGGATCTGCCATCCGACGGGGGAGATCGGTCCATCCGAGACCGAGAACTCAGTTGGGAAAGGAGCAGTGAGTGTCAGCCAAGGGCTTCGGTTTGTGTAGCAAGCGCCCCCGAGGATCCTTGGTTGTTGTTGTTGTTGTTTTTACCCAAAAGCGCTGCTCTGATCTGTCCTGTGGACTTTGGCCATTTCCACATTCCAGTGTTATAGCGCTATGATTCCACTTTCACCATCCTATGGAATCCTGGGGTTTGCAGTTCAAACTGCAAACCCCGGGATTCCATAGGATGGTGAAAGTGGAATCATAGTGCTATAACAGTCTAGTGCAGAAATAGCCAGGATGACTTTCTCCTCTCGCTTTTGTTGTGTGTGGACCCTTGGCGCTTGCCACACACACGTGTTGTGTTCTTCGCTCTGACTGTCTTGCATTCCTCGCTTTTTGTATGTTCAGCGTCCGCACTCCCTTTAAGGGAGGGAGGAGGGAGGGAGGGAGTAAAACAAAACGCGTCTGCTTATGCCGCTGCAATCTTTCCTCTCTCCCTGTCCTTTCCTCCCTGTGCCTCGTGTAAAATGTGGGCTGTTTTGGCATTGCCTTTGGGAGTGACTGGCATTTTGAATTGTGGAAACCCAACATTCAGAACTAGAACTACTGCCTTAATTCTGTCATTGATGGATGCTTTCTGTGCTTAAAAAGGGGGGAGGGTTACCAGTTTTTAGGCATTAGAAGTCTATCCAGAGCAGTGATTTAGGGCAGTGTTTCCAATCTATTTGATGTTGGAAGTAACTAACTAAATAATAATTAAATAAATAAATAATAACGAAAATGATTTTATGGTTGGGGGTCACCACAACATGAGGAACGGTAGTAAGGGGTCGCGGCATTAGGAAGGTTGAGAACCATTGCATTAGAGGATCAGCTTTAAAATAATTTTTTTTTAGATTAGTTGAATAAGATGGAACCCATCATCAATCAGGTATTTTTATTATCACAGCATCTTGGTTTTATTATTTATTTATTTATTTTGCAGTCACATTTTTCTCTCTTTGCATTTTATTCTAACATTAATTACAGGTGATGAGCTGATGATAAACTATCCTTCCAGCTTTCAACTAAGTAAATTTATGCTTAGAGGCAGAGATTGCACATAGATCTGTCATGAAAGGTCTTGAGTATACTTTTCCAAGAAAGCGAACGTCAGGGCATTTTGCTAAAAATACCTGTAAGCCTTATCAGATGGAGAGTTGCATGTATAATACTGTGGAAACATGCCTTTGTAAACCGTATTTTAAAAAAAAAAAAAAACTGCAGGTGACATTATAAGATAAGGTTTTCCTGTTTCCTGTAGGCCTGTAAATTAAACTGGGTCAGACCTAACAATGATGACTTCATTGCTTGCATTTATAGAGTATGTTTCTGCAGACAACATTGCTGCCTAGTTCTTGTTGTTTTTCCTACATGGATGCTAAAGTTGCTAAAATTGACCAAAATTCAGTTGAGATCTGGAAAAAGTTTTCACTTACTGATTTTACTTTCATTACGTGGGTTTACTGTACGTGAGACTAACAACTGAATTTGTCTGGTTTAGCTGCTAATCATTTATTTAGAAATGGGCTTTATGACTTTTGTTTCTCATTAATGCTAACATGTTAGTGTTTTTAAATATTTCACTTTCCCCCTCAAATAATTTTTAATTCATAATTTTGTTGCTCACATTAATATAGCTTGCGTTTATATAGTTTAATATTTGTCCCACTCCACATCAGCTTCCAAAAGACTAAATATAATTTAGGAAGTTATAATATTTAATGTTTCTTGCTGGAAGATATGATTTAAAAAAGAACTCACACAAGTTAAAATGCTGGTGAAACCCTATGTAATTTGTGGTGGTACTTTAGGTTCAATTTGCTTCCCTGTCTCCTTGTGATTGTAGAGATCAAATGTGTTATGGGTTGTGTGAGCAATTTTAATGTTAGATTTTTGAAAAATGTAAATATATTTTTAACAGTATTTCTAGTGTGTAGAACCAGCCTTCCATCTAACATCAGCCAACTATTAGTGGATGAGTGCCTGTAAGAAAACTTACATTTAGAAAGTTGCAAAGCAAGAGGAAAAACAGAGGATGTGGTTAAAGGGTTTATTTTTAAGTATAGACAAAAATCTGCCAGTAAACCATGCCATCTGATTTTAATCTACTAATCACATTTTTTTAAAAAAAAAAATGTAGATAATTCAGCTCACTCACTCACATATCCTCCCCTCACCCGGCGAGAGAGAGTATTAGTACCTACCAGTGTTAGTACTTGCAGATTTAGTCCCTGAAAGTATAGAGACTTCCCAGTTCTTTTTGTTTTCATTTTATCTTCCTATTTATGGTTTTGTGTCCAAACTTCTTCTTGAAATATCCCAGGTTTTCCTCATACCCCTTCCCTTGGGTCCCCCCACCCCGGGTTCTTCCTCTTCTGTTTCCCACTGATCACATGTCACATCTAGACTAAGGCAACATTCCAGAAATTGACTTCCCCCAGTTTCCACTGAACCTCTTTTTAGTTATTATTCAGGAATTATGGTCAAAGTACTTTAGTAATACTATCCTGGTTAAGCATTAAGATCAATTTTCTTTTATTGCTAGTATTCCTCTTTCCCTTGTTTGATCTTTGTAGAATTCGGTTGCTGGAAACAGTTGTGTTTCTTGGCAGCAACCATCTTAGATAGTTCCAGTATAACCCTAAAAGGCAGCCATGGAGGGGTACATTACATTTCAGCAAATGGTTAATTTAAACTGACCTTGGGAGTAGGAATGAAAAGCCCTTAATAATGCCAGGAAATATTTTGAAAAATGTCATGTAAATCTCCAGAATAAAATTGGTTTGTATAGAAGCAAAACCTGGGACTTTCAGAGACTGTTTTGTTGTCTACAGAAGATCTATCTTGGTTATTTTGCACTATAGGTTTCCTCACTTCCCAGCCTAACAGTGCCTGAATCAGTTCCCCAAAAGATTACTTGCAACACTGTTAACATCTTGTAACTTTTAGCAATGTAGTTCTACTGATCTGTTAGTAGACATACTTAGTCTCCTTCTGCTCTAAATATCAGTGATCAATGGGAAATAGATATACAATCTATAATTACAAATGAGTTGAAAACTTAAAAAAAACTTGTAATGTATGATAGACTTTTAAGGTTTCTTAGATGAGATTGACTGGAATTTTTGGTTTGTTTGGTCTGTGAAGGAATCACAGTGGAGTAGGCTATTGCACCTCTTCCACAAACAGGTTGTATGTATCTCCTAATTGAGTATTTCTTGTTCCTTATTGAGCATTCATTTATTTGTTGGATATGTAATCTGCCTTTCTCCGAAAAAATGGACTCAGGATAGTCACAAATAGATTTAATCAGCCATCTGTTATATTTATCCCTTATCTGGATCTGCTGCCACTATAAAAGAATGAGCTTCACATCTAGAGGTCTAAATGCTTAGATGCTCAGTATGGAGATGTCCATGCTAGTGCATGGACATTGAAGCATGAGGAAACATGTAGTGAATAGTGAAAGGGAAAGGAGTTCAGGAGGCATGGGAGTTCCTTAAAAAGGAGATACTGACGGCACAGTCTAAAACTGTGCCAATAAGGAGGAAAAATGGAAGGCATCTGAAGAAACCAGAATGGTTGACTAAAGAACTCTCAGCTGAGCTAAGAGTTAAGAGAAACACGTATAGGAAATGGAAGAAGGGGGAAACCACCAAAGAAGAATTTAAGCAAGTAGCCAGGAGATGTAGGGAGGAGGTCAGAAAGGCTAAAGCACAGAACGAACTTAGGCTGGCCAGAGACATTAAAAACAATAAAAAGGGTTTTTTTAAATATGTCCGCAGCAAAAGGAAAAAGAAGGAGACAGTAGGGTCGCTACGCAGAGAAGATGGCGAATTACTCACAGGGGGGAGAGAAAAGGCAGAGCTACTTAACACCTTCTTTGCCTCCGTATTTTCCCAGAAGGATACAAGCACTCAACCTGGCGGTAGGGGAGCAGGGGAGGAAGCAGAGGAAATGAGGCACTTAATAAGTAGAGAGGTGGTACAGGAATACCTGGCCGCATTGGATGAATTCAAGTCTCCAGGGCCAGATGAATTGCATCCTAGGATATTAAAAGAGCTGGCAGAGGTCATTTCGGAACCGCTTGCTATAATTTTTGAGAAATCTTGGAGGACAGGAGAAGTTCCAGCAGATTGGAAGAGAGCAAATGTTATCCCCATCTTCAAGAAGGGAAAAAAAGAGGACCCAAATAATTATCGCCCAGTCAGCCTGACATCGGTACCCGGAAAGATCCTGGAGCAGATCATTAAGCGTTCAGTTTCTAATCATTTAGAAAACAACGCAATAATCACGAGAAGTCAACATGGATTTCTCAAAAATAAGTCATGCCAGACTAATCTGATCTCTTTTTATGATAGAGTTACTAGCTTGATAGATGAAGGGAATGCTGTGGATGTAGCATATCTCGATTTCAGTAAGGCCTTTGACAAAGTTCCCCATGACATTCTTGCATCGAAGCTAGTAAAATGTGGGCTAGACAGGGCTACTGTTAATTGGATATGTAATTGGTTGACCGACCGAACCCAACGGGTGATCACGGATGGCTGCTTTTCATCCTGGAGAGAAGTGACTAGTGGGGTGCCACAAGGTTCTGTCCTGGGCCCAGTGCTGTTCAATATTTTTATCAATGACTTAGATGAAGGAATAGAGGGCATGCTCATCAAATTTGCAGATGACACCAAATTGGGAGGGGTTGCTAATATGCCAGAGGACAGGATCAAAATTCAAAATGACCTGGATAGATTGGAGAGCTGGGCCAGGGCGAACAAAATGAAAATCAACAGAGAGAAATGTAAGGTCCTACACTTAGGCAGAAATAATGGAATACAGAAATATAGGATGGGGGACACGTGGCTGGATAGCAGTACGTGTGAAAGGGATCTAGGAGTCTTCATAGACCACAAGCTGAACATGAGTCAGCAGTGTGATGCGGCAGCCAAGAAAGCCAATGCAATTCTCGGCTGCATCAACAGGAGTATGGTGTCTAGATCGAGGGAGGTACTGGTACCACTCTACTCTGCTTTGGTTAGACCCCATCTTGAATACTGTGTCCAGTTCTGGGCACCCCAATTCAAGAAGGATATTGACAAGCTGGAGCAAGTCCAGAGGAGGGTGACCAAAATGGTGAGAGGCCTGGAAAACATGCCCTATGAGGATAGACTGAGAGAGCTGGGTATGTTTAGTCTGCAGAAAAGGAGGTTAAGAGGGGACATGATAGCCATGTTTAAATATTTGAAGGGATGCCACGTAGAGGAAGGAGGGGGCTTGTTTTCTGCTGCTCCAGAAACCAGGACAAGGAGCAATGGATTCAAGCTGCAGGAAAGGAGATTCCACCTGAACCTCAGGAAGAACTTCCTGACAGTCAGGGCTGTCCGGCAGTGGAATCTGCTGCCTCGGAGAGTAGTGGAGTCTCCTACCTTGGAGGTTTTTAAGCAGAGGCTTGATGGCCATCTGTCGGGAGTGCTTTGAGGGTGTTCCTGCATGACAGGGAGTTGGACTGGATGGCCCGTGTGGTCTCTTCCAACTCTACATTTCTATGATTCTATGATTCTATGATTCTATGTACAGCCTCTGCTGCTCTTTGAGATACCTTCATGGAGGGAACTTCAGTTGTTCTACAATTCCATGGGCATAAGAATAAAGACATGAGGAACAGAAATCAATTAAGCATATCATTTTAACATCCAAAAACTATATGTAAATAGCTCTTTTTATTATCTTCTGCACTAATGGATGTAAAATAAAGGAATGAATGAGGGTGGTGTCATTCCTTAATTTAAGCTGTAAATTGCCCCATTGCTTGAAACAATCTAAGTTTTTTTATATAAGAAATTCAGTAGTATTAGGATGTTATTTTCCTCATCCTTAGTGATCTTTGATAAACATATATTGCCTGAAATGCATGTTTAGCAATCTGATATGTGAATTGAATTGTACTTTTCTAAACAGACGATCTGATTAGGCTCAATGAGAATCGCTTCCCAGAAGATCAAGACACTCATCCTTTATTGTGCACTAATGATTGAGTCTAGAGTGTGAAGAGAACAAGTATGAAAGTAGACCGGTAGCAAGGAAAGTGACATGGGTGTAACATTAAATAGGAAGGATGCAATTAATAAGTGCTTATATAAAGATTTTGCTACTGAACTTGAGAGTGATATGGATTTTCAGATCAAAGAAGTCCCTTTTGGAGAAAAAGATGTCTTGCATCAGAGAAAACACAAGGACTTCAATTCTAGTTTGATCTTACCACATTCCAGTTTAATCTCACTTGCAGATGATTAATCCACATCCTTGAGTGTGAATTTTTCGTTCAGTAGAGCCTTAAGAGCTGAGTGTTAAGCATCCAAGAAGATGGCCAAGGACCAGCTGAGCCAAATACTTGGACAGCTGGGGCTGTGTTGAATCCATATACTTTCAGATTTAAGGATGTTGGAACTTTCTGTGGCCTAACTTTATGTCAGCACAGTGGCTATGTCCCATAGTGGTGCAATTTTGGACCAGGTATAACTCAACTCCTTCTTTCACCCAATCCTTATCCATCACCTTTTTGGCTTTTCTACCAGCACATCTTAGTTGGTGAGCAGTTCAATTGGCAGATAGCAGATTAGCCACCAGAAGAAGTTTATGACAAATCCTAACTCCTTACAGCTTGACCATCTTTAAGTTAAGATTGCACTTCCCTCTCCCCACAGGTGGGCTTTTGTACAGATGTGCCATCCAAAATGAGCACTGCTTTCAGGATTTCACCGTCCCATTTATAGTGGTCCACTGAACCCTGGAAAGGGAAACCCCAAAAGCGAAATGACAAAGCCCTTTTACTTATTTAGTTTAAAAATTTGTAATCTTTGTAGAAAATTTTGTACTTTTGTATAAAATAATTTGTACTTTGTACTGTGAGAGAGAGTGCAAAAGTCAATGCTGCTCTTCCTATGTTTGCTGAATGGTTTCAGTAATTCAGCCTATATAACTGAGCTCCCATTTATTTAAATCCTGCCTATAAAGCTCATGCTTATCCATAGTTTGGCTCATTAGAACATTCTTCAGTGTTAAGTGTCTGGTTATACTTTGCTGTTATTTTTCTTTATCTCTATAAGTTCACTTCAGCATTGATCACCTCTTAGACAGTCCCTTTTGCTTTCTCAGTTGCAAACTTCCATGTAGTAACAACTACTAGCCAATTGATCAACTTTATATTTATTTTACATATAAAAACTCCTGGTATTGATTTACAATTTACAAGTGAATTGGTGATAGAATAGTGTAAAAATATTTGAAATAAATTCACTTTGTTCTCAGAAAGTGAATTCTTGGTGGAATCTTCTCCACAAAGGAATTCACTATACATTTTTATTCCTATGTTCCATCCCGGGGTAGGTGACCTGTAGGATCAGAGTTTGTGCTCATTGGACTCAAAATATTTCTCCCCTAAAGTTCCTAAGAAACAATCTATTCATTTTTACTCATTTTTTTACTCATTTAGAATTATGTATGGCAAGTTTGTGCTATACAAAAAAATCACTGACACACACCCCTTTAAGGTGTAAGTTTCAAAACTCTAGTGTGGGTTTGAGGCTGTTTGAGGATGAGGTTGTTTATAAGCCCTGCTGTATTCACTGCAGCACCCAACCCCAGGTGATATAAAGCATGCAAAAAAGAACTTTCTGTCAGTTTTATTATTTCTAAAAAGGTTCCCCTTGAAGGAGAAGAGTGACCTTGTTCTGCTGAGCTGACATGTGCCATTGAATTAATGGCTGAGCTTTGCTTTAGGGAAGCTTGCAGAAACATTACAACCCTCGTGGCTGAGTTTGCTGTGCACATTAATCAGGTAAACCAAAATGATGCATCAAACACTCATTTAAAAGTAGTAAAATGCCTCCTTCCTCTCTGCACGCTTAAAAAAAAATCTTCCTAAGAATTAGTGTACTGTTGGTCATCGCTTATGGTCAAGGGTGTTGCTCCATGGACACAGTAAAACATAGCAGTAGGTTTGAATCTTTTGTTTATCTCCAGCCACTAAACAGGTTTAAGAAGAAAGTTAGATATAATGGGTTAGGTTAGGGCCTTTATTTAATACAAACTTTATCTCCTAGAACATATTTGCTCTAATTCCCATGACCATAAAATTGTTTGGCATTGTGATTCATAACAGTGTGGTAACATTGATAACAAGGAACTAAAGTGCTTGATCACAGTGTCGGAGAAGACAAGGAAGTAGCTTTCATCATTAATTTAATGGAAACCATGATCAATGGATTCAAACTAGACAACCAGTTTTTCCCTCTTGTGTTGATTTTTCAATGATCTCTTAATGAAGCCTATGCAGAATTTAATCATATATAATGGCCTGATACACCTTTTCCTTCTGGATTATTTGGCAGCTATCATTACCTGAAGATGGCATTCATTAGAAGGTCCCAAAACTAAGTTTGCGGTAGATACAAGCCATTTCTGCCCTACACTGTTATAGTGCCATTATTGCACTTTCAACATCCTGTGGAATTCTGTGGTTTGTAGTTTACTGAGGCCAAAGAGCGCTTTCGCTGAGAATTCTAAATGCCCCTCCTTAAACTGCAAACCCTAGGATTCCATGGGATGTTGAAAGTAGAATAATAGCACTATAACAGTGTAGTGTGGAAATGACCTTACTGCACAAACAGAACTTAAAGTGGAAGGTATACAGTTGTATGAATGTACTCATACACATTCACACATTTAATGAAAATCTATTGTGAAAATCCAACTCTGGATCTCAACAATCCTTAATTGTGAAATCACTAACAATATTTTTTTTTCCCCAACCTGGTGCCCTCCAGATGTTTAGGACTGCTATTTCTAGCTCTTCAGGTTATTGGCCATGCTAGCTGTTGTTGAAAGAAGGTAAAAACTCAACCATGCTGGGGACAGCTGAGCTGAACTACACTTAGTTTTTCAGTCTTTCATGAATTTTGAAATGGATGGGTAAGCCTATGTGCAAACAATATAAATAAAATAACTAATATTTCTAAAAGCTAGCACCACCAGGGGTATTTATAAGGAATATTGCCTAACTCTTCTTTGTGATTTTTTTTTTAAACACATCATTGCCTAAAACAGGATTAAGCAAAACCAAATACTATTGTGTGCCTTCAAGTCATTTCTGGCTTGTGGAGACCCTAAAGCAACCCTGTCACTGGGTTTTCTTGGCAAGAATTGTTTAGAGTGTTTGCCTTTGCCCTCCTCTGAAACTGAGAAAGTGTGATTTGCCCAAGGTCCCCCAGTGGGTTTCCATGACCAATCAGAAATCCAGACCCTGATCTCCACAATTATAGTCCAGTGCTCAACCATTATACCATACTGATCCAGTGCAGTCAAAATGAGAAGCATAAAGCTATATTATCCAGCTTTAAAAATACAAGTTAAAATTTATGATCTGAAAGCTTAGAAAACTCTCTGGAGCATGTTTTGGTGCCAGAATGGACTATAGGAGGAGGGGCCAAAAATCACACGGCCACCACAAGCATCACATTTGTTTTAGACTCATGATTATTTTGCAAATATATTTATTTTTTGGGAAAATGTTTAAGTTTATGTCCACCTTTTCTCCATCTTTTGCAGTGGGAAATATTTGTCAGGTATCTTTAACCTAGCAGATATCATATAAATAGTTATCCCAAAGTTAATTGGTGTTGTGCCTCTTATAGCTGGATGTGTTCACAGCACCTTTCCATAGGGGAGTGGAACAGAGAGATTCCATATCAGTGATGCTGTGAAGCAAGTCTGCATTTAATCTAGAGTTTAAAGGAGCTATCCAAAGGCCTGAATCTATTTTGGGACACAAGGTTCAGCACCTTGATTAGCTTCTTTACTGTCTAGGATAAGGCCTAAAGTGGATTCACTGCACTACAGACATGGAAACCATTAGCTGCTCCTTCTACTCATAAGTAAATGCCACTGACTTCATTAGGAAGTGGCAAACTATTGCAGCCTCAGATATGTAAAGTATCATTTGGAAAGTGCTTCGATTTATTTTTCCAGTTAGACACAGTCTCAGTTTCCAATTAAACAGAAAGATTCTTCTTGATGTCATGACTTAAACTGTTATCTGCAATGAATGCCTGGTGTACTGCAACCAGACCAGGATAGAGTTTTTCAAGGCAATGGAGGCAGGTTGAAGGGAAAAATGTGGAAGGGCTGGACAATTATTAAACATGTGAACAGCTTGCTAAAGTCTTGAAGCAGTTATGTTAAAGTGCTTAGTTCCAGAGGAGTACTTATGATGACGAAATAGCTTGCAATTATGTTTTTTGAAAAAGATTTTGCACTTGGGACAAATAAAAGCCAATAATGATAATGGTGATGATGATGAAGATGAAGATCAATATCATTCCTGTTCAGAAGGCCAATACAAGATTTTCCACCTGCTTCATCTTTTATATTTTGATTTTACACAAAATTCTGGGCTGAAGAGTGCAGAGAGCCAAATTTTCCTGCAATTAATATTTACCACAGATACAGTCTAAATAAGCACTGGCCTCCTATAACTCCCATTAATTTTAACTGATCTTCTACAAGAGCAAATCTTGGCATATTAAGGCTGTCTCCCTCACCAAACGTTAATGGGCTTGACAGATAATTCTTTAGTTAGCATAACTGAAGTAAGCTCAAGATACGGCTCACAGCTATCTTGGGTCTCATTCCAAACACTACTGCCATTATTTTTTCCCAATAATAGGTGTTCATTATTGTAGTTCAGAACTGTGATACTGAAATTATTTCAGGTAGCTCTTTAGAAGATCAGATCTCTCAGAAACAGGAGATGTGTAATAACTACAATATTGTTTGTATTCCATATCTGTAATTCAGAAGGGAAAAGCCTGATTTGGCTTAAATCATTTCAAAGGCTTCCACTTTTGACTTAGACCTGGATCTGAATCACAGTTTAAAAATCTAAAATTTATTCATCCCATTGATTATCATTTGCAATTTAAAAGTTATAACTGGTTTTGTGTTTGTCAGAACTGGAAGAAATCTTCAGCCACAGCAGTACTTTAAGAAAAGATTATGCTGGCTAAATTTCAGACAAATAGATGCGAAACCTTATGTTTTATATACCTTCAAACTGTGATTTTTCTTTTTCTTTTCTTTTTTTTTTTTAAAGGGGGGATTGCTGACAACCTTTTATTTCCTTAGTATAACTGAATGTAGAATAGTTCAAATTTTGCAAGAGTTGAGCTTTGTTTGTTTTGTTTTTGAATGTGCACTTTGTTTCTCCTTATGCCTAGCCTGCACTGTGTTTGTTTTAATTCGATGAGAAGACAATTTGCAAATTATATGTGGCATGCAGAGAGTTCTGCACAATTTTAGAAAGCAAGTCCAAGAACTGAAGAATTGTGATGAATGAAAAACAGTGAACAGTCTTTTCCTCTAAAATGACATCACATTCCAGAAGGAAAGGAGTGATAACCAGCATTTTGTACTGTATTTTCCAAGCAAGCAACCAAGTCTTTTCCAGGTCTAACACACTCCACCAAAAACTTTAAATTTACTTGTTATTATGTAAGAAAGCTAGGAAAAAGCACTGACGAGTGGACCAGTCCTGAAATCAACATTCCTTCTCCAACGTTCTGGGTGTGAAGAGGTTTGGTGAAGCCATTCAGTGTGATCAGAACATAGAACTATCAGCCATAAAACCATTCCCTCTTCCTCACTCCTTTCCCTATTCTAATGTTTTCCTTGTATGTAGAACTTGGGATAAACTTTTGGAGACATATTGTCCGTGCCTCTGTGTCACTCTGAATCCAGATTGTTAAGGAATCTTAAGGAATCTTTATATTCAGATTTTATTTTCTTCAGGCAAGTCCTGCTTCTAATCAGAGATCTCCTGAACCTTGGCCAAACCAGTTTTGAATTCATTGAAATGCAAAACATACCCCAACCAAAGAGGAAATGCTCATTTAGCTAAGATTTAAACAGAGAGTGACAATACAATTGTTGTTGTGTGTCCTCAAGTCATTTCCAAATTATGGTGACCCTAAGATAAACCTATTGTGTGGTTTTCTGAGGCTGAGAGCGTGTGATGTACCCAGGGTCAACCAGTAGGTTTCCATGGCCATGCTGTGAATTGAACTCTGCTCTCCAGGGTCATAGTCCAACATTCAAACCACTAGACTACTCTGGTTCTCTACACCATGCTGACTCTATGAAAGTACATTATAGTATTTAAATGTTGGGAATTAAAAAAAGAAAAAGGGCCACAGCTGCACTGGCAGCAAGGAAAAGAAGAAAAAGTTGGCTGTGATAGCAAACTCCATGGTGTTTGTTTCCTGAAAGCTTGTTTCCCTTCTTCTAGGATGAATGGCTGTAAATAATTGTTTCTTCTATGGCTGAGGTGATTTTCTAAGTCACCTACCTGTTCAAGAGTGCCTTGGTTAAGGAGATACCCCTGGAAGACAGTCATTCAAGAAACAAGCTACTTCCTCCCTCTATGAGCACTGAGAAAGTACAACTGCACTTATTGCTATGTGTGCCATGCACCAACAGGACTGTGTCCTTTATTAAATATCCATATGACCTCCTAAATGTCTCATGTATGGGATCCTATCACACTGAAAGGAAAATTATACTGTACCAGTGGAGCTAACGCCATGAACTCTATAAACCAATGGATGGTCATGGCCTAAATCTGATTGGTAGTCTCAACTAGAGTAGATACAGTGAAACAGTGGGAAATTGGTAAGTCCAAACTAATGTAAGTTGAAATTAGTCAATGCACTGCCATAGTTGGGACCAGGGCCCTTTCCACACCCTGCCCCCAATCCGCAATGGCCACAGGATCACGATGATGATTCTGCATGACGTTGTTGCAATCCTGTGGCCACCCATCATAATAATGGAATAAATCATTGACAGGTTTCTCCTGTTAATGAACCACGATTGCAAAGTCTTCCCACCTCCCTACCGCACTTACCTGCAGTGCAGAATGTCAGGAAGTGCAATGCCTATACTTCCTCCCCCAGTGCAACCTGGGAAACTGCTGGGCTATACTGTGGAAGGCAGAAGCAGAGCCATCGTGCTTCCTCCCATCCAGCAGGCAGCCCATGTGGAGGAGAGCACTTCTATTATGCTCCCCTCTCAGGAGAGGCTTTCCCAGATCCCCACGCGATGGAGTTGACAAAAGGTAAGATGTGGAAAGGGCCTAGGATTGAAGTCTATGAGATCTCTTTTGTAGAGCTCACTACTTGAAGGGATAGTCCTCTGTTTTAAAGCATCATCAAGCTACTCTGTTTGAAATAGTGCTTCCCCAAGAAAAAAGGGCAGGTGAATCTAATGGTTGTTCGTCAACAATTAGCACTTGGACTGGCCAGCAAACACACAGCTTACCTAGATACAGTCTTTCCCAATACAATGAAATGTAGTTTATTTCTATGTAAATATTTTCTTCCAAATGTGTATCTACACATATTACTGACACATGTAGATTTATATAAATTAAATGTCTTCTTTTGGGGTAATGCCTGTCTTCTTTTTTGTTGATATGTAAGTGCTCCTCCTGATTCAACCATGAGTGAAGAAGGCTGGGAGGAATGAAACAAATTATGAAACAGCCTTTTGATACCAGTCTATAATCAAAAGGCTGCTTCTATAGATAGTGCCAAGCGCAATGCATTGAACAAGAAGCAACCTGCTCCACCTCCTCTCTTGCCCCAACAAATTATCCAGTCAGAAAGACCTAGGGATTAAAGGAAATGTTTTGGCCCTCTAAGGTCTTGCTTCTTTTTAATGGGCACAAGCAACCCTTCCCCCTCCTGCAGCACATTTTATGTTCGGGGAGGTTAATTTGCTTAATGTAGCCATTCTGCCAAAAGGAATCACTTAGTTTTATGGGATTCTGAATAGCAGTGTCAAAATCAATGGCCCATTCTCTTCCAAGAGACTTGCATTTGCTTTAAAAGCTTTCCTAAAACTGGAAATAAGGCTTGTGCATTAGACCAATGGCTTTCCCATGCAGAAACTCACTGCAACTAATGTGGTAGGTAATACACACACTAGCAGAAGCAAGCAAGAGTCATGCACCCCCACCTGTTTTTCTGTACTGTTGTCTGGGGTTGAATGCATTTTAAAAAGTGGCATCCATATTGATTATTTAAGGGGGGAAGGGGAAGTTAGGACCAAAAATTGCTGAAATAGCCCTGCTTAATGCCTTCCTGTGCAACAAAACCATTATCTGGAATAGTGGAAACTATCCTGCAATCCTTATTAATGTTTAATAAGGATGGAACTACACAAGGGTACATGACAAAATAGCCTAAGGCCTCCGTTTAGATAGGATATAAGATTGTTGTGAGCCTCTGAAGGAATAACTGATTTCCCTGAGCTCCAACTGTTTATGAGAACAGCAACGATAAGCATTATTTCCCCTCTGCTCCTCAGTGTCTCTCTATTACACTGGCCCTTCAATAACAGTGATTCATCGTAGATGCTACTGAAAAGCACTGGAGGTTCAGTTTGTATCATGGCACGAGTCTTCTCCCCAGTTAACTAGGAGTGCTGTACAGCTGCGGTATTTCTCTGTCCTTCCCTGTCTTCCATCTTCCCACAGTGCTGCCTGTGGGGCACGTTCAGCAGGAATGAAAAGTCAGCAAAAGGTGTTAATCCTACTTGATAGACCCATAATCCTTGGGGCTGTGTGTTATATCACTTGTCAGGATATTGTTCATTGAGTTAATATAGGAAAATCTTTAAATAAAATGTTAACTGTATAGGCCAAAGGGTTTAATCTGTACCCATTAGCTTATATATCAAAGCAGACATGATGTTAAAAGTGTGGAAGCACTAATGTGCTATATTTTAATTTTTTACATTTGTGGGGTAACTTTTGGACCATAGAGGACAGAAAGAAATTCCTATGGATCTTTCACCAATAGAAGCTTTCTTTCCAAGCTAATTGTAGGTTGGGAAAAAATTATCTAACTAAAGGTGGGAGGAAATGATTCAATTCTTGCTATTGATATGCTATCAATAGTATATCCAGTTGTTCCAGTCCAGAAATACTGGCTGTATTCTTTCAAGAAAAAAAAATCAAGCATGTTAAAAAGTTTATAAGCTCTTTGTGTTTTATATATTTTGACTGTTAGTGAACCAATAAAAAAGAGATTGTGAAACATCAGAAAACAGGGATAGATCCAAATTGCTCATGTCTCAAGTAAACCAAATGAAATCAATAGGAAAAGCTAGATTGAATTCTCATATGCTCGGATGCCATTGCTTGTTTCTAACAAAATACAGTCGTTCCTTTACATTGTGAGTTTGACCTTTGCAAGCATGATTATTCACAGATCATTTCCTGCCATCTCTGCTGCTGCCCCCCCCCCGCCACAATTGTTAATAGTGACTTTGAAAACACTGGTATCCATCTTGGGCTGTGGTCAGTTAAGTCAGGCTTAGTCAGAGGTCAAATCTTTTGTTGCTAGGAAGAAATCAAACCTGCAGGATGGCTGGGTCCATTCCCCTGCACACTCGTATGTCAAGGTGGTGGGAAAGGGGATGGGATGGGGGAAGCAAAAATCAAGAGCATGTGCATGCGTTCCTTTAATCAATCACATGGGAGGGGAGGGAGGGGATGCAATGGGATGGGGGAGCATGAGGAAGGAGGGTGCACATGTTGTATTCTCTTGCTCACTCACTTGCATGGGTGGGGGAAAGGGGATGGGATGGGGAGTACAAGGAGGAAGGGTGTGCAAATTCGCTCATTGTACACACTCACTCATGCTGGCAGCTGTATGAGGGGAAGAGACTGGGAAAGGGGAAGCATGAAGAGGGAGGGAGGTTTCCAGGAAGGAGCAGGATAGAGGGAGGGGAGGAGGAAAGAACCAGGGCAGATAGGCAAGGTGGTTGTGATGGTGGTTGTGGAAGGACGGCAAGAGCAGGGGAACAGGCTGCAGCAGCTAGTCATACAGTAGTTGCACTCCCTCCATCTGCCCCAGAGATCCACACACAGCACCCACCCTCCCTCCTTCTATTCCCCATCCCATCCCCTTTCCCCCACCCACCCAAGTGGGTGAGTGAGTGTGTGAGGAAAAGGACAGGTACTTTTTTGTGTTTGAGGAGCCTAGAGATATTTGTTGTTTTTTGACTTTTGCTGGGGGGCTGAACCCCTAACTCTCACAAAAGTGGAAGACCTACTATCCTCTTATGTAAAATTATAAACTCAGGAGAGAATTGGACATGTTCATCTTTACTAAGTTCCACTGATTTCAGCAACTCTATTTTAGAATGGCTAATTTGTCCTCCAGTCCTTACACACCACTCCTAAGCATACCTATTAAAAAGAAAATCTCATTGGTTTCTTCCTCCCTCCCTCTCTCTCTTTCTCTTTCTCTATTTTTAAAGATGAGTGTCATTTCAACTTCTGTCTTAATCTGTAGGTCAGTCTATGAAGAAGTGGGTGATTGTCAGCTAGTCATCCAAATATTAATGTTATGCTGTCTGTAAATTGTGATATTGCTACTGCAACAATCATTCTAAAGGAGTATCAGAGACATGGGACCTAACATAGATAGTAAAATTGTGATTTATGAGCAGAATCGTAATAAGATGAGACAACTTCCAGAGTGAAAATTCTCTAGGGAAGCTATTTTGTGAAGTGCAGAGTTAATGTCAAATGCATGATCATTCTTAGAATCACCACTGCTGAACTTGAATGCACACTTGTCACAATGCACAAGAGTTGGGAATGTCTGCTTTTTAATGGTGAGACTCGTTTAGAACTGGCCATAAAACACTATGAGAACTAACTAGCAAGACAATCCAACTTTTGACACAAAGAAGCAGTGGTGATAGAATTCTAATCTTAGATTTATCATTGCTTTGGTCATTCTCAGTTTAGGAACTCACCATAAGACCCTGGCAGGAGGAGGCAAATATACATACAAAATTTATTTTTAAAAGTTGTGCATTATAAGTTAGTATGATTTAGTTGATTTACTTAAATTACTTGCTATAGTGTGGATAGAATGTTTTAAATGACATGATACTGTTTGGAACTTTCCTTTGAGACTGGAGTTTGGATAAAGTCACAGCTACAAGCCTCCAGCCTTGCAAAGTTCTGGTTGCTTCATTCACAGCATTCTTTACAATAATCTCTGAACACAGCAAATATCAGTACACAACAATTATCCTGCTAGTAATTTTTTTATCAGGCATCAAATGCAGCATAACCTACCATTATGAAATATTTGAATCAGTTGATTCAAACAATAAGAGGTTCTTAGAGTGTATGAGTAAACATTTATTTTCTTTTTATAGCGTGCAAGTAGCTTTGGGAACTTTGACCATCGCAGACATCACTCAGCGTCAAAACCACATGATTCATCTGAGGTTTGTACATTGCACAATCTAGTTCTTTTAGCCTGTGTCTCTTTAACTTTTGCACAGAAACAAAGCACAGTGCAAAAGATAGTGAAGTTTTCTCCAACCAAGTGAGCAAAACTCTTAATATTTTTCTGTTCACTGTAGATATTGAGAGATTCCAAAAGCAGAAGAGAAAAATATTTTTCCCCAGTTTTGGTTGTGGGAAAATGTGTTTTTTCCCAAACCACAAACAGCAAATTGCTGTTTCTGGGCAGCTGTAACTGTCACAGCAGTCTTTCACCTAGTGCCTGTTAATGATATTATTAGTAACACACCAGCCTTCCATGCTTTTAGAAGCATGCACTGACATTACCAAACACAAACTGGGCATTCCTGTTATATAGGGATCCACAAATCTTGTCCTGATAGTCACCTAAACTTTGTTCCAAACTTTGAGACCCTACTCATCATCTCCAGAAGATGGTGATGGAATCTTCTGATGCTACATTGAACTCCCACAATAAGGGAGTCTCTACCTTCCTTGAGAAAGGAATGGGAGCTTGTATCTTAATTCTTAGGCACTCACAAAATGGCAAGAGGTTGTATAACTTTTCAAGTGTCTCAATGCAGCATTAGGGAGAGACCTGGCATTTCTCTCATGCTTGTGGAGTCAACCTGGTATCATGAGAAGGCCTCTCACATTAACCAAGGACACAAGCAGAGGGAGTCCTATATTTTATCTACCTGCTAGCTCAAAACAGGTGCTCACTGTGATAAAGCAATTGCATTTGTTGAACTCTCTCATAACTGACCTGCTATAGACAAACTGCAGTATGAGTGGGATAACAGCAGCTGGCCATCTGAACTATCCCTACAACTGCTATGAGTAAGCTGTCCCAGATAGACTCCTATGTAGCTAATTCATTATGTACTGTCTTTTTATTTCAAATAGCCCTGTGAAGTGGATACTGCTTGTGATGGTGGAGAACTGGGGCAAAGTAAAACACATAATGGGGGAAGCCTTGGGAAGAAGATGCGTGCCATTTCCATGACCATGAAGAAAAAGATGGGGAAAAAGTATATCAAGGCACTTTCAGAGGAGATGGTAAGTGCAACACTCACATCTTGTGGTCATTTATGATTCCTTGTGTGTTTTGAGCTCTGTTTTCTAAAGTATTCTGTTTAGTTCATACTCTGCTGTGTAACGAGGAGTCGAAGGATTTCAGTCACTGTCAGCAAAATATTGCCAATATGGCAGTGGCATTTTGAACAAATAGGTTGGTCCGTGTTTCCCAAGCATTTTTGAATGTTGGTACAATGTGGAAGCTTAACCATACCAAATCCTCAATCTCTGAAGACTGAGTGAGTGTTCAAAAGGCATTATATGTTATGCCAGTATTAATCTCAACACCAAAATACATTTTAAGTTGTTGTTGTTGCTGCTGCTGCTGCTGCTGCATCATCATCATCACCACCACCAATCATCATCTTTTATTTGTACTCCTCTTTTTCCTGGGTTGAGACTCAAACTGGCTTAAAAGTTTAAAAAGACATAGTTAAAAACTCATAAAATCCAAAAGTTAAAACATAAACAATTGAAAGGATTTAAAGAATGGTGCAATACATAATTAAAACTGAATTACTAATCAAAACACAATACCCACCACATTTCTAATAGACAGGCCACGTATAATCAAACATTGAATGCCTGTCTAAATAAAAATGTCTTTATCTGATTATGGAAGGATAGTAGGGAGGGTGCCAGTTTGACTTCTCCAATCATTATGCAATGGTGGATGGAGTAGGAGTAGGAGGTGATCAGCTATTTCTGTGGTTTCTTTTGAGTAAGGCTTGTAGCATCTCTGACAAAGGCAAAATGGCTAGGAACTGGGAAAGGTTCATAGCACGTGAATAAAGTGAACCCACATTAGGTTTGCCATGCATAGGTGATGTTAGAACAGCTGTGGCCACAGGTGCTATTATGCAGCAACTTCCAAAAGACCTAGGCCAGCAAAGCCAGTGGTGAGGAATGCTAGGAGTTGCAGTCCAACTATATCTGAAGGACCTCACTTTTCCAGTCCTCTTGTAGAGGGATTGTGGGAGGAAATTCAGACAAGGAGAGCAGGAACTGAAGAATTACTATATCCAGGCAAGGAAAAAAACTGATCAACATTGTGAGAGGGGATACTGGGAGATAAAGTAATAAGAGATGAAAAAGCAGTGCAATGACCAAGGTGAGCAGGTCATTGGCTGCATTCCAGCCTGTAGTAAGTTGCCAATTTATGTAAGTAGAAGTGTTCATGGCCCAAACTGAGTCATTTCCTCCACGTTCCATTTATACAGTTGCTGTGGAGAAAGAATGAACAAATCCCTTCCCCAGGGAGGGAAGTGGCTGCAGTTTCCAAACAAGGCATGTAGCCTGTCCTCCCAAGGTTTGTTTGTTTTTTCCCTCCACAGCCTAAGAATCTGGAACACAGAAGAATGGTTTAGGATCAGGATGCAAAACTGTATGGTGGTGGATCTTGCTATATTAACACAATGTAGGAAGATTCCTAGTGAATAATATTACAGCTCTCCAGGCTTTCAACTAGGAGATTTCTCCAGTCCTCTGTGGAGGTTCAGGAACTGAACCAGGGGTATGCTCTACTGGGTTATGTCATAGGAAATCAAAAGTCCTCAAAATAATTCAGCCGATTCATATCACAGCTAAAAAGTGTGTTGAGAGCAGGAAGGTACATTTCAAGCCCTTCTCAAGCATCCTTGCTTGCCTGGCTGTTCCAGAGATTTTTGCAGAGTTAAGATCTGAAGATCAGCCTTTAGCTGAATGTTCTTACAAAACTCTTAATGACTGGGAACCTTGGGAAGGCAAGGATAAATGGGCAAAGGTCCTTAAATGCACCTGGGGCACTGGAAGCACATTTGTGGGCCAGATCCTACCCCCTTTTTTCCTTCCTGTATACAGAACTAAATGGAGCATAATTTCAAAACTGGCAAGTGTCTGAAACCCATCTCAAAGAACCTGTGCCCTTTGACCTCTTTCTTCTCATCTGTCTTACACATTTTATCATGGAAAGATACAACAGTAGAGATGTAATTCTTCATTAAGTTTCTTCTCAAAGGTACCAAGGACTAATTTCAGCAGTTTTCCTCCTGCTTCTGAACAACACAGTTTTCAAAGGTTATTCACAACTTGGGACTCATTCGCACAAAATTTGCATGTGGTTGTTTTGCACAGAAAACAAAATCTTCTGTACAGAAAATAGCATTTTCTGTGTGAAAAAAAGCATTTCAATGTAAAAATAATAATTCCTGCTCAGAAAATTATGTTTTCTGCTCAAAACACCTATGTATGAGTCCTGCACAGAAAAGAGAATTTTCTGAGCAGGAAGATTCTTGTCAGTCCAGGATTCTACCCCTCAGTGTTTCTCAACACTTGCAAAGCATTTTTGATCGCTTTTTGAGTATTTTTGAATATTCTTTTCATTTCTATGCAATAGTTGATTGAGATTAATCTGGGCAAAAGTGCACATTATATTCACGCTCCTGGAATGGGAACCAATGGACTTTTCCAGTGGATGGAGGAAAAAGAGGAAATGCTGTTTCCTTGTTTGATGTTTCTCTTGTTCTCTAAACCAAACCCTTTTTGTATTACTATATTAAACATACCTCTGAAGCTCTGAAGGAGGGCACAGATAGCTCAGAAGGCAGTCTGGAGCAGCAGAGAAGTGGTGACTGTCCCATGATTCACACCCCTGAGTAGAAAATACACATATGATTCCCTTCCCAGAGATGCTAAGATAAGGAGACCTCTCTCTTCTTAAATGTGTATCCATGGGGCTGATAATGTTGTCCCCTGTTGTAATAACAATGCATATTATACATACTCTGCAAACTCTTCTTAATATCAGGGGCAACAAAGGGGAAAGGCAGTACAAATTACCAAGGTGTGACAGTCTGGAAGGAGGCCCAAGGCCCAACTATGGTGCCTATCTCTTTTTTTTTCTTTCTAAGCAGTATCATTATTACTCCTTTTTTTTAAAAAAAAATCCATTGTAAAATTGATGATTTTTGGTGAATTGGTGAAAATTGGTGAAAGCATATGTCCAGTGAAGGACTTCTCCTTATAAACAGCTAGGGCTAAGGTCTCCTCCTATTTAAATGTTGATTAAGGTAGGGAAAATAAGAAAATCAACTCTTTCAACTTGAAGGTATGTTCAGCAAAATGATTCAGTAATTTATATTGTGACTATAAAAATAACAATTAATCATCTGAGAAGTATAAGATTGAGAAAAGCAAAGTGGCACAATCTGAAGAAAGTATAAAGTAGGCTGTGAAGAATTAGAAAAGGATCTAGGAAATGGGAAACAAAACAGCAGCTGAATATACTTTAAAGCAATGAAATGCACCTTGGGGGGAAAAAAATAGCCCAATTCTACTTATACATTGTTAGGTACTGAATAAGCTATTACTGCCAAAGAAAAAAATTATGGAGTCACCGTGTACATTTTCTGCAAATGTCAGTTCAGGCCACTGAAGTCTTGAAAAAGCAAACAATGTTAGTGATTATTCAAGGAAGAAAGAATAATGTATTATAATTGCCTTTATAAGTAAATTGTGCATTCAGACCTGCCATTCCATATATAGCATGTAGCCAAAAAAAAAAAAAAACACACCCTTAAAATGTGGATATGTTCAAAGAAGATCAAAAGAAATTCACAGGGCATAGATAATTTTTTCATGCAAAAGAGGTTTAGATGAAGATAGTACAATCCTATGTGAGTTTACTCAGAAGCAAATGCTACTGTATTCAGTGGAGATTATTCTCAGACACATAAGATAGCAGTCTTTAAGTGCTTTGTGCAGAAAGAGATGGTGGATTAAACATGAGCACTTGGGTCAGTAGATATGAAACAATATTTCTGAATGCTTTTCTGCAAGAAAACATATTTAAATTAGAGCATAAAGGAGAAAGATTTCAGTCAAACCTGCTTATGATTGTCCTAGTTGCCTGCTTTGGGTAGGTGTTTAGTTTTTTTTTTGGGGGGGGTGCTTTATTAAAAAAATAAAACATACAAAAATCTTGTATCTATAGACAAAGATGGTTAACATTTTATTATCCCACCACATCATTCTGCTGCATGTGCAGACTAAGGGTCCTTCTGCCCTACACTGTTATAGTGCTATTATTCCACTTTGAACATCCTATGGAATCCTGGAGTTTGCAGTTTAGGGAAGGGCATTTAGAATTCTCAGTCAGAGAGCTCTTTGGCCTCAGTGAACTACAAATCCTAGAATTCCACAAGATGTTGGAAGTGGAATAATAGCACTATAACGGTGTAGTGCGAAAAGGCATCATGTTTCAAATGATCATACTTCATACAGTCATTTGAAATGAGGGAGAGAAAAATAATCAAAGACTGGTTGAAAGTGTATACAATTTTCCCATAAAATGTATCTGAAGAAAAGAATCTACAGGTGGTCAAATAAGTGGGGGGGAAATTGGGAGAAAAAACAGTGCCAGAAGACATGTGATACTGTTTGACAGAGACAGTTCGCACATTTACTGATGACTCAGTGAGCAATGTGATGCCAAGACACATGAAAGCACATGTGAATTAGCCCAAAGCTAATACTAATAAATGTCAAACAGTAAGAATCTCTACAAGAGAGTTCCTGGGGAAATTTACTGGAAGCTTCATTTCGTAGGTAGCTACATAAATCATACAGTTTTTGAGCTTTGTATAACTCTTATTTTGAATGTGCTAAACATCTAAAACCTTGCTGAGGCAAAAGACACTATTTTCTGTGTCACTTTAGTTATCCAATCACACAAAATTGATAGCCTGTGGGACAGCCTTGTCCAGGGTATATCAGAATGGTGCAGTAATGCTGTAGTTAGAATAGTAGACTTGGGAGACTCAGGTTCAGCCCACACTGAGCCATGAAGCTTACTGAAGCCACAGTGGGCCCATCTCTCTCTCCCTCTCCCTCTCTTTCTGCTTGACGTCTCTCACAGGGTTATGGTAAGGATGAAGTGAGTGCCTAAGTCTTATCAAAGGAAAACAGGATAAAAATGTAGGATAACCAAACTTTGTCCAGAGCAATAATGCCTTTCATTCTCCTGAATTAGTTGCAGTTTTTAATGGAAGGCATTATCTCTTCATTGACCTGCCTGTTATGCGACCTTAGTATAATGCAATACTGGGAAGAAATTGCTTCCTCAGGTTCCCCTTTTTCGTCAAAGCTGTTATTGCTTAATAGTTTAACGTGTGCAGAGACATAGCATGACACATACCAAGTGGTCTCACTGTTACAATACTACCCACTTGAAAAAGCATTTATGTTGCTCATATAAGTGCGTCAGATCAAAAAGCATCCCGAGACACATGCTACAAGGCTTTAGGAGCATCCAGTTCCCTTTTCTAAAAACAACTTTCCCCCGCCCCCATCTTCTCTTCTACTGTCGACAATAAAGTGCTTGCAGAGACAGAGTTACTAGGGTAGTTTTCATTTAAAACAAAACAAAAAAATCATGGAGGGCAATAATTCCAGCTTATTTTTTTTTAAAGTTACTACTGTATTATGTAAAATCTTTGGGCAGTACACTGTTATAGTGCTATTATTCCACTTTCAACATCCTGTGGAATTCTGGGCTTTATAGTTGACTGAGGCCAAAGAGTCTCTGGATGAGAATTCTAAATACCCCTCCCTAAACTGCAAACTCCAGGACTCCATAGGATGTTCAAAGTGGAATAATAGCACTATAACAGTCTAGTGCAGAAATGACCTCGGTATATGTATATGTGTGTGTGTATATATATATATAATGACCTTGTACATATATGTTTGTTCTCTTGAATTCTGAAATGGGAACTATTCTAAAACTGACTGCAGTTATGCAGAGAATTGGCAGAGTGGAGTGAAGTATTGTTCCAAGTGTTGAGAATTGCACCTTCTGTGTTAAAATTGTTCTGGTATGAGGCAACCTGATTCTGTTTTGTCTCTGTATTCTATTTTGTCATATTTAAACAGGAAAATCACTGGTTTTGGATTTCCCCATAGCCTCACAGATGACTGCTGGTTTCCCTTTCCAAGGGGCAGACCTCTTACTCTCTTCCTTCCTCCTCTCTAGGGGAAGATCTGAAACTCACTAAAGGACATAGGATTGCAATCTCAATGAACATATGTTCTTCAATGGAATATGCATGAATTTCCATAATATTCAAACTGATCTCCCCTTTCCTTTCCTTCCCTTCCCTTCCCTTCTCTCCTTTCTGTCTGTCTTTGGTTCTAAAGGAAGAAGAAGGAAAAGAACATTCTTGTTCGAACAGAGACAGTGACCCTGGGGGAGGATTACATACAGAGAAGGTCTCCCTGAAGGCCAGTGACTCTATGGACAGCCTTTATAGTCTTAACAGTGGCCAGAGTTCATCAAGTAAGTATATGCTGAGAAATATATTTTTCATGGTTGGAAAGAATCATAAATCTAGGAAGGGGATGACTTTGCTTTTGCATTCAACCTTCACCCAACTCTTCTCTATATTGCTCCTATCCCATCCAAACAGACTAAACACAGCTTGGAAACATTATTTATTTATCTCATAGAATCACAGAAACAGAGCTGGAAGAGATCTCAGGGGCCATTGAGCCCAACTCCCTGCTATGTAGGAACACCCATCAAAGCATTCCCAACAGATGGCCATCCAGCCTCTGCTTAAAAACCTCCAAAGAAGGAGACTCTACCACACTCTGAGGCAGCATATTCCACTGCCGGACAGCTCTGACCGTGATAAAGTTCTTCCTGAGGTTCAAGTGGAATCTCCTTTCCTGCAGCTTGAATCCATTGCTCCTTGTCCTAGTCTCTGGAGCAGCAGAAAACAAGATCGCTCCCTCCTCAACATGACATCCCTTCAAATATTTAAACATGGCAATCATGTCCCCTCTTAACCTTCTCTTCTGCAGACTAAACATACTCAGTTCCCTAAGCCGTTCCTCACAGGGCATGGCTTCCAAACCTTTCACCATTTTGGTTACCCTCCTCTGGCCACACTCCAGCTTATCCTTCTTGAACTGAGGTGCCCAGAACTGGACACAGTATTCCAAATGAGGCCTAATCAATGCAGAATAGAGTGGAACCATTACCTCCCTCAATCTAGACACCATACTCCTATTGATGCAACCAAGAATCACATTTGCTTTCTTGGCTGCCTCATCACACTGCTGACTCATGTTCGGTTTGTGATCTACCAAGACTCCTAAATCTCTTTCACATCTACTGCTATCCAGCCACGCATCCCCCATCCTATATTTGTGCATTCCATTTTTTCTGCCTAAGTGTAGGACTTTACATTTCTCTCTGTTATTTAGTTATTTAGATTAGGATTTCCAGAAATCCACAGTTTTTATACTGTCATTCTGTCTAGTCTGAAGATTCAGGGAATTGTAGTTCAAAAAAAGTAATGTTTCAGACTTAGGTCAGCATCCTGTACAGGTCATCAGAAGATAGTAGTTCCACATGTGGAACTAAGCTACAGCTGGCCATTCACCAATCCCTGCCATAGTGTCACTACAGCTCTTCCTTGTGGCTATTCCTTTGGTGGAGAGCAGAAGGAAACTGTAGAATTGTCTGTCTATGTTCCCATAGCCAGACCAAAAAAAAAATTATATTATTTGCTGATCCATTTGCGTCCTCCAGAGGTCTGAGAAGATGATGTAAGCATTCTGAATCTGGCAAGGGGAGCATAGCCAGTCGGTTCTGTTGTCATCCCTGCTGCTCTTCACCAGACACAGAATGGCTGGGGTGGACAGCAGTGGCTGTACTGTAATGATGGTGGGGTGGGTGGGGCTTGGGTCAGTTTAGAGGGAAGAAAAGAATACCAACCTCTGCATTGACCAAAATCTGGCCCCATGCCTTACATTGTCTGGACAACAAACACTTGGAGAAGAGGACCTCATTGCTGTTTGCCATGAGGAACAAACTTGATACTAAACCGTTGCCAGGTAGTCTCACCTCCCTCAGAGCCAGCTAGCTTGTGGGTGCAGGGGCATTTTCTGAGGATGGTTTTAATTCCAGTTGTTGAACATTTCTTGAGTCTTAAATCAAATTGTATGACAAGTGCAATATAAAATGAAATGCTTTATAACATTACAACACTTAAATAGGAAATTAATAGCCACAGGGTTCAACTCCAAGTTAAGTGTGGTTGCAGTGGGTTGAAGTGCACCCTTAGGGACTGATTACACATGATGCTAAATACATAATTAGAAATTATAGCAGGTTTTTTTAATTTACTGGATAACAGGTACAGGCCAAGTTAACTCTATATGCAGCTATAGTCTGACAAAACATGGCTGTGAAGTTTGGCAGTAAGGGGGAACGTGCTTTCACTGATACTTACTACACTTCCTATCATCAAGCTGCATCAGTTTCCATAGCAATATATTCATCTGGAATTTTTCTTTGATTTTGTTTCCTTCTAGTCGAAATTGTTTTAAAGGAATTTCTGGAAGGTACATTTTTATTGCCATACTTTTAATGCCATCATTTAAAAATAAGAAAAGAAAAAAAATAAAGAAATCGTACTTTTTATGCTTAGATCACTCTTACTATCATACATGCAAATAGGGCTAGACTCAAAGGGCATAGTGGTCTCCTCCAACTCTATGATTCTATGAAGTGGTGAAGGAACATGAAAACAACTTATGTTATATGCTAAAGTGAAAGTAAGAATGAGCAGGAAGCTAAGGAGAAGTTGACAGCACAATCTCATACATGTTCGCTCAGCAGAATTTCCACTGTATTCAGTAGGCTCACTCTCTAGTTAGCAAGTACCAATACTGGTCTGAATAGGCGATAGACTGAAGCTAGGCCATCTCTGGCAGCAGATATTTCGTGTGTCATGAAAGAGCTACACATGTTTTGTAACTTAATTTATTATGTTTGCATTTTTATTGCTACATAGGGGGAGAGGCACCTGGGAGATTTTCTGCCTTAGGTGCCCAAATAAATTTACTGGCCTACAGTACTGTGCATCTTGGCTTTGGGAGTGCAGAAAGGCACCATTTGCTGCTCTAATTCAGACAGCAGAAAATCAGGGCCTGGCAAATGTGTAGGATTGCAGCCTGAATCTTTTCTTTCTCTTTACAATGTACATCAATAAAAAGTGTGTCCTAGGACATGTTCAACCTGATTGTCAATGCTCATAAAAGTTATGGATGAGCTACAATCTGGTGAGACACATTGTTCAAATGGCAAGCACCAATAGAGATTTTCCTATCGTAAGCTTTCACTGAGAAATTCTTATATAAGCTTTTATATTGTCATTCTGTCTAGTTGAATTGATTAATGACATTAAAGCATCCCATTTCAGTCTTTTGAGCTAAAGCATAACTCCACTGTAAAAGAGAATTGCTCACTGACATATCAGTTCCCTTTCACGTCCTGGGTCTAGGTTAACTGTATTTCCAAAGAGGCACGGCTTCTGTCAATTCTGTCAATTTAAGAGCTCAAATGCAGAGCAATATTCTGCAGGTGCTGTTCTCTGTCAGAAATGCAACAGTAAACTTATACTGAAGAACTAACTTACTCTGACATGAGTTCTCTCACTCAGGCTAGTCTGGCCGTTTCTTTTCTTTCTTTTTTTCTTTTTTCTTCTTTTTATTTACTTGAGATTTGTTATCTCATCATGGCATGACTTCATAGAGCCCTTGAGACAATTCCCAATGTGTGAAACAATAGTAAAAACAGTATGAAGATTATATCTGCTTAAAGTACACGTGTTAACAACACGTCACATAGGCCCTTTTTGCACAGCATTTGCCCTGAGAAAGGGTGCCTGGAGAGTCCCACGATTGTGAGGATGCTCCAGTGTAGGGCAGGCGCCACTCACACACTTTTTCATTTTTGGCTTTCAGCCAAAAATGGTGCGCAATCACACGTTGCTCCGGGGCCCCGCACACACTTGCCATGCGTGCGGAGCCTCCGGAGCCGTGGCGGTCGCGTTTCCTGCCCCAGTGCAGCCTGGGAAACTCCTGCAGAAGGAAGAAACTTGCTGCAGAAGGAAGAGGCGGGGCTCTTGCGCTGCCTGCTCAGGAGCAGGCAGCTCATGCAGAGCTGAAGCAGCTGGGATGCGAGAGCCTCTTGCTGGAGGCTGCTCACATGATCCCGGCACCCCAGTGCCACAAAAAGGTAAGCTGCGGAAAGGGCCATAGAGTGCAGAAGTTTGGTTGACCCCCTCTATTCTCTTTCAGCCAGCCAGTGAAGACCTTTTGTTTAAGCAGGACTTTGGCTCTTTCTTTGTTGTGGTAGAAGGCACTTTAAATGAGGAATTCTGGAGTTTTATCTTTTTCAATTATGTATAAACTTCATGTTTTAAATATTATTCTCATCTAATTGTTTTCTAAAGCATTGGTACTAACAGGTTTTTTTAGCTGTACAGTTGGCCCTCCACATTCGCTAGGGTTAGGGGCACAGAACCTCCACAAAAGTGGGAAAACTGCAAATATCAAGGTTTGTGTGTGTCTATGGGAAAAGGCTGAAGCATGGTGGGGAGAACAGGCATTGAGTATAGTATCCCTCTCTCTCACTCATTTCCTTTGTTGGATTGGGGGGGCAGCTTTTGAAGAGGATTTGTGGTGCTGAGAAACTGGGCTGCAAACTGTCTTTAGCTGGCCAGGTTGTGGTGGAGGGAGAGCAGGACAGAAGCAAGTTTTCAAAGGGCTGTGCAGCCTGATCAGAGCTGTTGAGAGATAATGTTCCCTAGAAAAAGAAGCATTTGGGGTTGTGGGGGGGCAGGAGAAACTCACAAATAATCAAATCCATGAAAGTGAAATCCACAAAGATGGAGGGTCAACTGTACTTTGTTTTAATTTGTTGCAAGATGCCTTTGGTTCTTGAGAAAGGTGAGATATAAATAAAATAAATACAGACATGGCTCAGTTAACAAACCCTCTGACAAAGAAGCAAATTTTTACTATTTTTAAGCCCAATCCTCCCTTTTCCTTTGCCTATCTGGATGTCTTGCAGCAGTGGCAGCAGCGGTGGCATTGGGAGAATAGTGAAGGAGGGCTGGAGAAACATAGACGTTTGGTGCTGGGTTGCTGCAACTTGTCTGCAGTAAATAATGAAGTAAAGCTTGAGCAGGGGAAGAATGGGATTCTATTCTAACCAGCCGTACTGTGTATGCCTGCCTACAGCAAGCAAAATAAACAACAGCTGACTCCAGAATACTTTACTATGCATGGATAAACAGAAAAACATAGACAAAATGGGAAACCCGATAAGCCTAGATATGTCCAACATGTTAAAGGTGATCTATAAGTTTGATCACCTAAATAGAAATCATTAAAAAGTGAAGGCTAATGAAAGAAAAAAATCGTCCCTGGATGCGTTTCAAGCAGCCTCTAGAAGGTTCAGTATATTTGTATTTGCTTAAGCAAGGCTTATCTGACCTGTTTGCTTCATTTCACAGTGTGTATTGTTAGTTCTGGATAATTTTTTTTTTGTGGAACATATTGGATTCCTCTTCTCTTTTGTGGTACCAGAACCTATCCTTATTTTTTCCATGTTTTTTCTACCTCCGGAACCAAATTTTCTGTTAAAAGTAGTAATGCCCAGGAATGCATTTACTTTCTTAATTGAAGTGTACCATATATAAATGATGAATAAATAAGTAGACCCAGACAGAAAAGGTGTCTGTTAGATTGAGGAAACTTATACCAATATGACCTTCTATAACCAGCCAGGAAAGCCTCCTAGAATAGGATGTTTGCTTTGATTAACCAACATAAAAGGGGGTAGGGAAGATAAGACTCTCCAGATGTTGTTGGAGTACTATTTCTTTAAGGCCCTGATAGCCTGACTCATGGTGGGGGTTAATGGGAGTGGTAGTTCATCAACATCTTGAGAATCATAGTTTCCCCTTCCATTGCTTTTTAACCTGACCTGGTTTCTTTTGGGGGAAGAAATTCAGCCGTGAGTTGCCACAGCTAAAAACAGCTTGATCTGTTTTGTAGTTATTACAACCAATTAAAAAGATGGGACTTGCAGTAAGTAGTTAGTTCACCATGGTAAGAAGGAAGGGGATTTAGTGACAAGGAGTTTTCAACTAAAATGTGGGCTACCACATTTTGAATTGACTGAATATTGTGCAGATCTTTTAAAAGCAAGGCCACACAGAACACAATATAGTAGTCCAGCCTAGTAGCTACCAAAAAAAAAAAGGCTTGGTAGCCAAATCTTCAGTTTCTAGGAGTAGTTGCAGCTTCCCAACCAGCTTTTACCCAGGTAAATGGCCTGCTGGTTCACAGCCATCCATTGCAAAATAATACCTCCCAGTTATTCCTCTGATTCTTTAGGGGAATGCAACCTCTGCTAGAACAAAGATTTTATCAACATCCAGATGACTTAGACCTCCTACAATTAATGTTTATCTTATCTGAACTGTGCTTTGGTTTATTCGCCTGATCCAATCCCTTGTTGACAGCAGGCATCCATTCAGAACTGTATTAGCACACTAATAACACCTTACGTCAACTACTGGAGTGATTTTATGGGTTTGGAGCACAGTTGAAACCATGAATAACTTCTCTTCACCCAACAGAGCAAGCAAGGGAATGCAAAACCATTCTTTCCCTCCCCATCAGTCTCCCCTCCCACCTCCAAGTCAGGGGAGAGAATGTATGTGTCTTCTGTCTTCACACCCTTGCGCAACCACCTTGTGGTTGCAGTACTAGCATTTAACCACTGCGCCACCAGTGGGTGATTTTCTCTCACCAGGAGCCTCCTTCTGTGTTTTTCCCCTTCTTGTGTGTTTCTCCTCTGGAAAATGCTCCTCCTTGTACATAGAGTAGGGGTGATCAAAGGGTGGCTTACAGCCCACATGCAGCCCTCCAGACCCTGAAGTACACCTCCATAAGCCTCTGGAGTGTCTCTTGAAAAAGCTGAGATATCATTACTACTAGAAATATCCAGCATTGTTTTGCCATAGCTTGGTTTAACCGGTCCTCTGCTTGTCCTAGCAACCGAGATGTTCCCACACCTTCCCACCCCCTCTTCCATTCCCTCACTGTAGTTTCTGATTAACTTCTTCACTGCTCATCCTCCCTCAGTCCCTGGCAGCTCCCACCCTTCCTTCCTGAAAAGATAATAGTCAGATAATTAAATAAAAATAAAAAAGGGCATCCCTAGAGTAGTCCCACATTCCAGAATGCAGCTCCTAGCCTCATTGCAATTCCCCACCCCTGGTGTAGAGATAATATAATATAATAATACTTGGAGAACTGCAGAAGTTTCTAGAACTGTACCATCACCACCACCACCACCACCACCACCACCACCACCACCCTATAGGCTCCATAGGGCAAGAATGCTATAGTGGAACCTAGCCAATAATTATTTAGATCCAGCAGATTCTGAGCATTTTTACACTCTAGAAGAGAGCACCAAAGATAAGATGTCAACAGCCAGAATGAACTTCAGGCTCCATAGATGAATCAGGGCCCATTCACACTATAACATTATAGGACTATTATTCTACTTTAACTATGGCAGTTAAAAACAGTTTTGAAAACATATTTAAAACATCAAAAGATACAGAGATATCACCATTAAAAGCTCTGCCTTCTGCAACAGCTTAAAACCTAAAGGGCTGCCTAATTAAAAAGGCCTTTGCCTGTACTGGAAAGGCAGCAGGAAGTGAGCCAACCAAACCTCCTGTGGAGTTCCACAACTTGGGAGCAGCCACCAAGAAGGCTGTCTCCTATGTTCTCACCAAATGTACTAATGATGGTGGTGGGACCAAGATAAAGTCCTGCCCTACAGATCCTGAAACTTGAGCAGACTCATATAGCTTTTCAGATAGTTTGGACCAAAACTTTATAGAGCTTTAAAGAACATAACAAGTATTTTAAATTCTGCCTAGAAATGAACTGGAAGCTTGTAGAGCTGTTTAAACAAGGGAATTATTTGCTACCTATAACCAGCCCCAGCCATCAGCAGCCTGAATGCAGAATTTCAAATCCACTGATGGGTCTGAACAGTTTCAGAAGATGGACCCACACACGATGTGCTACAGAACCCCAAATGGGATATGATGAAGGCATGTGTCACCATAGCCAGACTTAACATCTTAAGGAAAGGACACAGGTGGTACACCAGTTTCAAACACACTCCAAAAGTACCCAAATATCCTAAAAGACCCAAGACTTGCTTAATTGTTTTTGGAGGGGAAAAAGGCAGAAAACTATATACAGTTGTCATACAATGACAATAAATTAAGCAACAAAAAAATGTCACCCTTACATGACATCCTAAGTAACTGCCTGAGGCAGTAGCTTCACTCTGACTAGTGACCCTTATTTTGTGGGTGCAATCCATGCTTGTTGAAAGAAATAAGAAGGTGTCTTTAAGAATGTTCATGACCTGGCAACCATGTTTATTCTTCTGCAGTTAAGCAGCAGCATCATGTGAACTATTTTCTTGTTCCATTATCTCTGTCAAGGTGCTAAAGTTGTTATCTAAAGCACTTTTGAATGGAATATTGCAGTGCTTGCTCAAGTGTGCTGATGCAAGATGGTTCAGCAATGACAGAATGACAGAAATCCAAAACCCAAAAGTTTCCCCTCTGCAATGTGTGATTAAAACATTGCTGCTAGTGTACTCAAAGACACTTGGGGTTAACTTATATTCTTGCTTGCCTGAACTAAGATGAAATGTACAACAGTATATTATTTAAATAGTACTTTGACAGTACCCATTACTACATTTCAGCTCTGAGGAAAATTTTAAACTCCATTATCGCCACAGCATTCTGCCAATATGACCCTTTGATTATTTTATGGGCATTTGTGCTGTTTTAGGACTTCATGGACCAAATTGGCCATTTCCACACTAGACTGCTATAGTACTATTATTCCACTTTCAATATCCTGTGGAATCCTGGAGTTTTCAGTTTAGGGAAAGGCGTCAAATACCCCTCCCTAAACTACAAACCCCAGGATTCCATAGGATGTTGAAAGTAGAATAATAGCACTATAACAATATAATGCAGAAATAGCCACTGTCCATCTGTTGGCATATTATTTCAAGTAAGGATTATCCTGCAGCATATGTTAATTAATCACATGGGGCATGATCTAACCAAAGCTAAGGGCTGTTAAGTCACACCGATTTGAATGCAATGGACCTAAAGCATGCTTAACTTTGGCTGAATCTCCCTTCCATCTCATGTAAGTAGACAACATAAATATTTCTCTTGTAGTTCCAAGTATCCATATTTTCCCAATGATTTCTGATGGAGTTGCCTGTCTTCACATGGTATCCATCTTTGAGCATTCTTATTGCTTTCAGGTGGAGTAACAAGTTGCTCAGATGGGACAAGCAACAGGGACAGCCTGAGGCTTGATGATGAAGTCCCTTACACTGGACCATTCTGTGGCAGAGCCAAAGTACACACAGACTTCACACCAAGTCCTTATGACACAGACTCTCTCAAGATCAAGGTGAGGCAACTCTCAGGTTTATTTTTTACATGTTGATATCTTAAACCTCCGTGTGTCAGATGAAAACATGACACAACTGACAGTTTCTGTCCTAGTCTTACCTTGTAGGGTGCTGTCAAACATTCTGCTATGGTGTGACATGAGTTACACTCGAAGAAGATGGTGTGGGGAGCCGTGTTTCACTTTTCCATATTAGCAAAGACAAGCTGATATCTTGTGCTCATCTTTCAGCAGTGTGGGGTATGATTAAGTGCTGCTTCACTCCTGACTGAGAACTCTGAAGTAATAATTTGAGCCCCAGGACAAAAGAGGTCTGCCTGAGCTGTCAGTTTTTACCAGAGCATAACAATGATGAACTCTCTGTTAAAGTAGATAAAGGGAAAACCAATAGCTGCATTAAAATTTCAATAACTTAATGCAAATATTCCAAAACTAGGAATTACTGCTATGAAACATTTGGATCAAGAAATATTTCATAATTCACATAATGGTATAATTTTGGCTTGGATGCAAAAGTAGAAAAGTACTTCTGCTATTGGGAAGTGTGAATTCCCCCTTTCCTACCATTCTCTGAGAGATTCCCCACCCCATGGAGCAGATTGGAAGAGGTAGCAATAAGCTGCAGCAAGCAGGAATAAGAGACAAAACACTGTTTCTTGAATGGAACTTCATTTACTGGGATTTGAGCCAGTGAGAAGAGGGGAATGCTCCAAAGAACTTAAAATCAGCATCGCTGAATATGACTTTAGTCAAACGCATTAGGCAACTCAAGAGACATGAAAGTAGTGTATAAATGATGCATGATGTGGATAAAGTGGATAGGAAGATTTATTTTTCCTTCTGTCATAATAGTAGAGCATGGGATCATCCAAGAAACGTGAATGGTGGGACATTCAGGACAGAGAAAAGGAAGAATTTGTGTTCTAATGTGATATGTAAGAAAGAAATTGCCAAGGAAGTTCAGCACAATCACATTTGAGCTCAAAAAGGGAAACATCTCTAAAATAAAGGAATTAGTAAAAAGGAAGTTGAAAGAGGCTAAATTTCTGCAGAATGCTTGAAGGCTACTGAAAACAACAGTGGGAGCTAGGCTAGAATGTAGAAGTTGTACAAATTCTAAGAGGTCACCAGTATATTTAACAAACAGTATCACGGAAGTGGAAAGTTTTCTTCGGAAGAAACGGGGGTATCACCCAGATTAGGAGAACAGGAAAGAAAATTAACATGCACAAACAAAATGCAAGCAGACCTTAAAGAAGTTTCTAAAGCATGCAATGGAACATATGAAAATCATCTGTTAAGCAGTAAGCTGGCCAGGCTTATTGACAATTTCAAATTGAGAATGGCTAAAACAAGAGAGAATGGCCAAAGAATGGTTTAAAAAAATGGTTAAAACAGAACAGCATTGTAAAGACCTCCAAATGAATCCATCTTAACTTTAAAAAGCAGCATATAAATTGCAAATATTATTTACACAAGCGATGTCAAAGGATGCTCACTGGGGCAAATAATCATATATTGGGGGATCTCAACTGGCAGTGACTTAAATCAAAAGAGATTTTGTGCTTGTGGTAGGTGGTTCAATAAAAATGCTAACCTGGTATGCATCAGCAATAGAGATGTGTAGTTTCAACTACTTTATCCTTACGTGACAGCGTGAACAATTTATAGACACTTCTTCCAGTTGTGTGAGAAAATGACTACTTTAGTGTAGTTTCTGCTTTGTATGCAAACATTCTGAAGTGTTTTGGGAAATTATTCTGCAAAGACATGCTCTTAGGTTTTATGTGTGGGAATCATGTTCCTTTTTTCGTATGCAAAAAAAAAAAAAAAAGGTTTCATGCAAAAAAAAAAGTTTCCAGAAATACACTTTTATCTGCAAAATTGGTATTTCTGCAGTGAAAAAAATGTCTAATTGAAATACTTTGGAATATATGACAAAAAATAGATCTTATTGCTTGAAAAGTTGTAGAAAAGAGCCCACAAAATTTTCAGGAGAGGAACCTATGGGGAAATGTTACAATGGTTGTGGGATTTTAACTGATAAAGAATGTGAGCAAGAGAAGTTTATAAAATTATACATATTGTGGAGAAAGCAGACTGCGAATGTTTCCTTCTCTCATAAAGCTAAAACCTGATCAGGCTCATTACTGAAACTGAATCATAGTAAATTCAGACCAGATGAAAGGAAACACTTCTTCACTTAGTGCATAATTGAACTATGGTGTCTGATACCACAAAATGTAGCCAATATTATTAACTTGGATGGCCTTGAAATAGACAAATTCATGGAGGATGAAGCCATGTTACTAGTCACAATGGCTAAACACTTCCTAGTTCGATCAGAGATACTATAGCTCTGAATGGCTCTGAGTACCAGTTCCTGGAGAACACAAGCAGTGAGGCCTTATTGCAGTCATCCCCTTTTGTGGACCTCCCACACATCTGATTAGCTGAAGGAATGGAACACTGGGCTAGACAGGCCTTTACTCTCCTTATATTAATAATTTGGGGTACTTCTCCTTGGCATTTATTTGCAGTCATAGTTTCTCTGTTTCACGTTCTAATATTTTTCTGCTTCTCCCTTCTTCTTCTGCCACTTCCTATTCAATTGTGTTACTCTCCTAGTGAATATTCTTGGATCAGATATTCTTAAAGGGTCTTTATTCAACATGAGAAAAGAAAAATTGCATTAAACTGATCCTCTCTGTCCCCTACTCATTTCCTTTTACACATGGAGGCTCCCCATGCATTTTAGAACTCTGAAAAACCAAGCTTCTCAATCAGGTGGAGGGCTTCCTTCAATAGGAGAGGCAGTCCTCTTCTGACTGCTATTCTCAGTGTGTAGCAGGTAATGGAATTAACAGTAGAGGGGCAGAGCTAGTATATCCCCCCCCCTCACATGTTGAGTAAAACACCTTGAGTTGAAATCAAAGCCTTGTTTTGAAAGCTTTTGTTTTTCTGCACGTTGTTTGAATTACAGTAGTAAATAATTCATTTCCTACGTGTCAGTGGTAACTCTGATCTTCACCGATATGCAGAGAGAAAATATAACTCAATTAAAATGTAATAGAACAAACTCTATTACATTTTAATTGTGTTATATTTTCTCTCTGCATATGTATGTATCCTAGGGGTTAGGTGACACTGAAATATGATAACTATGTCATATATCATGTTGTCATCAGTCCCCTTCAAACTTTACTGGACTGCAGTAAGAAACTTGGCTTTCCCCAATCTGGTACCTCCAGGTATGTTGGAGTACAGCTCTCATCATTGCAGTAGGTTGGGACTGATGAGTCTTGTAATCTAACACATCTGGAAGGTGCCAAGTTGGAGAAGGTTGAATTGATATATCAACTGGATTATGTTTGTCCATCCTTTTTTAAAAAATGTTTATGTGTTACAGTAAGCAGAGCAAAATGTTCATACATGCATGAGGAGACTCCTGTTTCTCTTTGATATAATGTGACCCTATTCTGGAATAACCTGTGGCAATTTGGCCTTGTTACATACAAATAATCTATACTGTTTGTATTTTGTGTTTTATTTTTCACCTCCTCTTCTTCCGCCTTCAGAAAGGAGACATAATTGACATCATCTGTAAAACTCCAATGGGCATGTGGACGGGACTGCTAAACAACAAGGTGGGAAACTTCAAATTCATTTATGTGGATCTCATTGAAGAAGAGAGTTCCACACCCAGAAAGAATAAGCCACACAAGAGGAGTAAAAGGGCCAAGCCTAATTCTCTGCAAGAATTGCTGGAGCGACTTCATCTCCAGGTTAGTTGAATGCTGTGTTTTCTTTGGTTATGTATCTTTAGCATATTTTATTGTATTTCTATTAATTCAGCATTTGTGCATTTTTTTATCTGCAATCTGCCATTTTGCATTAAAACATATGTGGTAATTTTTATATAAAATATTTTATTTAAAAATTAAATATATGTTTATGTACATAGAATATTTGCTTTCATATTTGTATGTAAAATGTTGTTGTTATTTTTGTATAAAACCGTTTTAAACTGGATGGTTGAGTTCCAGTCACAATCTATTTGTTTGCGAGTACTATAATGGAGTCAGGCCATTTCCACACTAGACTGTTATAGTGCTATCATTCCACTTTCAACATCCTATGGAATCCTGGGGTTTGCAGTTCATGGAGGGGCCAGGCGGCCGGCCCCTCCCTGAACTGCAAACCCCAGGATTCTGTAGGATGTTGAAAGTGGAATGATAGCACTATAACAGTCTAGTACGGAAATGGTCTCAGTGTGATATAGTGGTTTGAGTATTGGACTAGCACTTGGAGACACCAGGGTTCAAATTCCCATTCAGGCATGAAAATCTGCCAGGGTGACCTTGAGGAAGTCACACTCTCTCAGCCTCAGAAGGATGCAATGGCAAACTCCCTCAGAACAAATCTTGTCAACCCAGGATAGGTTCACATTAAGGTCACCATAAGTCAGAAACAACTTGAAGGCACACAAAAGCAAACTACAAATAGATGTATTGCATCACCTAAATGTATACTTGTCCTTTTATTATTTCCCTTGCAGGAGACCACTAGAAAGCTTGGCATTTTTAGCTTAAACTGATAGTTTGGCTTTTGCAATCAAATTGCACCATGGTATATCTGATTAGTTGTTTTTCAGATTTTCACCAGTTTGGTTATATGCACAGATTCAATTAAGTAGCTGCATAGAACCTATATACCAACCAAATATGGGAGAAAAGGGTGGACCTAACAAAGCATCTATTCATTTTTCCATACAGCCAAATCTTGCCAGCACTGGTTATCTGGTCAGGTGTCTGCATATACAATTTGGTTATTTGAGTAGACTAGGTTCAGAGGTGATGACACATTGTGCAGTATAGGGAAATATCCAGCATTGTTTGCCGCAACTTGACATAAAGAGTCCTCTGCTTGTCATAAGTTTATGAGCAAGACTAAGTGCTATACTGGGGACTCTCATTTCTCAGAGGCCTAAGTAGCATTGATACTTTATCCCCACTAAGTGGATCAGCTGAGCACACAGAGGAAAAAAGATGACAAGGTGACTCCTTGTTTTTCATTCTTCCTTACTTTGAAAGAAGAACTAGCAGAAAGAAGCCCTTTGGAAGCTCAGTTCAAGATGGTTCAAAAATCACTTTCCACTTTCTGTCCTCTTGCTCCCCTTACAGGATCATTAGGCAAACAGGACGATGCCACATCATTCTTCCATTCAGTTTTAATGCAAACATACAGATAGTCTGTCTCATGTATAAGGATTTGAGAAACCTGCAGGATTTGCACTTGTACATTTCTCTTTTTATACTACAGTCATTTTATAAGGGCTTGCCTTGAATTAATTAAAAAGTTAGGCATTTGCTCCCAACATCCCACATCTTGTTTAAAAACAGAAAACACAATATTGTTTAAAGCAGAAAGTCTTTATCTTGAGTTTGGCAGGTTTATACTTAGGCCCTTTCCACACGTGGGGCATGAATCGGGCAGAAATGGGACTCATCGGATTTCTTCTCTGTCTGATCGAGTCCGTCGAGACGAGGAGCAGTGCGAGCTCATCGCTTCGCACTGCTCCGGCATCCAAAATAGTGGCTTCCGGTTAGTAGAGGCACTCCACCAACCAGAGAAGCTCGCCAGCCTAAAGCCCGCCCCTGGCAGATCTGCAGGCATGCACTAGTGCGCACCTGCAAATCTGCACCAGAGTGCGGCGATGGAGCAACACGGGGTTGCGTGCTCCGTACTTTTTAAAAACCTCTTAACTTAACTTAAAAGAGGTTTTTAAAAAGCATGCTGCGTGACCAGTTCCAGTTGCTCCGGAGCGGACTGAGGTGCGGACCTACGAAAGGTTGTCCGACCCAGTCCACTCCACGGTGCAGAAGACCTCCATCAGAGGTCGCTCTGCACCGTTTTAATATCCCGGTGCGGAAAGGGCCTAACTGTTTAGTTAATAAAACCTTTCACTCCATTTTCTTTATGTACTAAAAAGATCAGTTTGTGGCTGAATTAAATGTAGTTCCTAGGGTATATAAAACCTGCACATTTACCATTACAGTTACATTTGGGGAAAATATTACAACATTGATATAAAACATATATGCAATGTTCATATGTTCCTTCACAATTACAGTGCCATTTTCAAATGCTAACTTTTGTGCTTAACCTTGAACTGTTAAGTAAAACAAATGCTATTCTCTCACATGCAGAGGCTTCAGACATGTAAGCCTATAAATATGTACCATGCAGCTAAGTAAAATGTCTGTGCTGCCACACCTTATGTTGTGTGCAGAAGTGCAGTACTGCTTGAAATGACAGATTTATAAATTACCCTGTTGACATTATTTTCCCTACAAACTAGATATAAACATTTTTCTTTGTATAGTATTCAGCTATGATTTGATTAAGGAAAACAGCAAAGGGGACTGTAAATCAGTGTAAACATAGGATACAGGGTCTTAGAGTCTGGGAATTGTCCCACTCTAAATTTGCAAATCTTTTTCTGAAAATTTAAATCAATAAATAAAGGAAAGAGAAAAGGGTGTTCTTCTGAAGTTGAAAACCTTGGGCTGTTAGTCTATATGGCATAAGTGGACCTCCTTTCATGCAATGGAAATTTCTCTCCCCTTCCCCTCGAGGCATTCTGGATCCTCCCAGTCTTTTCTGTAAGATCCCCAATCCTATAGCACATTCCAGGAAGAGGGCACAGGTACGACAGTGGGAATCCATTCTACTGACAGGTTCCATTCCATCAAAGGAAAACACTAGTTGACTATCAGCCTTGGACACAACCTTGCAAGGGTTATTCAATTCTAACAAAGCAGTTCCATAGCAGTGCACAGAAAAGCAATCCTCCATTGACATACTGCCAGGTAAATATACAGAGAGCTGCACTTCTAATTCCATTGGTATCAGTGGGAAAGACAAGCTGGATGCTTCAGTATGATTTCAAAGGTGTTAACTATACTCTGACTATGGTCTGTACTGCATATCTTAACACATTTTTTCTTGTAATAAAAGGAAGACTTGCAAACTGTACATTAATTTCATTCATTAATTTCCATTTTAGTATAACATACATTGGGCTGAATCCAACAGTAGTCCTACCTACAATAAATTCAGTGAAATCAGTGTTTTGATGAAAAGGCCCTATGCTTTTCAGTGGGTCTGCTCTAAATAGACAACTGTTGCATTCAGTTCATTCATGTGCATTTATATACTGAATTGTTTGTGAACTGAACTATTTCAAGAAATGCTAAATTTCACTAACTTAGGTCCCACTAACTCCAGTGAGTCTACTCTAAGCAGGAACAAATGCATTGACTGTATTGCCATATGCTATCGAGAATAAGTCATAGAGTTATGACCTTCTCTATAAATGCGAATTTATCCTAGTGCTAGTAGCTTCAAAGCTCCAGGATCTTATTAGTTTTCCTCTCTAACAAAACAGTGTAAGAGGAAAAACTGACAGTGTAAAAATGACTGTTGTTGTAACAGCAGGAATTTACATTTGTTTTTTCAGGATTACTCATCAACCCTCTTGCTAAATGGCTATGAGACACTGGAAGATTTGAAAGATCTAAAAGAGAGCCATTTAATTGAACTTAACATCGAAGACCCAGAAGACAGAACAAAGTTACTGTCTGCTATCGACAATCTGCATGACTATGAAAGTATGTGTTGACCTTCTTAGTGTTGTATTTGCATTTTTAATAAATTAAACCTAAACACTAAACAAAAATTCAAAGAAATGGTGGTGGTGGTAAGGCTTAATGAATCTCTGTGAGATGTATGTGACAGAAGGTTTTCAGTATTTTGTAGCATATATTGGTTAGTTATTGTAAATAGGAGTGTGAGGTAGAGAATCCCATTTTTAAAAGTATGTGTCTATTTTCAGAACCTGTAAATTGTAGCATGAACTCTACCTGTCACTGGCAATAGTGACAAATCGCCCCTTGGAAACAGTTGGACCAAGTACAAATGTAAACCCTGATTAGATTTGTCCTACCGTGCTTCACCAAAAGGAAGAAAAGAAGAAAAGGGAAGGAAATTTTTCCTCTTAAGACAGTTTGCTTAGTTGGTGATTTAGTGGTTTGTTGGTTTGTTTGCTCACTGAGCATTTAGTAAACTATGCAAAATTTTATACTAAATTTCTGAGCTGGGTGGATTTTGCGTATATTGAGACCAGGGGCCCCCTATAGAAAAATCCCAGCATAAACTTCAGAGAAAACAGCCTATTGCTCCTGGACTTGATTTCAATGATCAGGAGTTTTGTACAAATTACATGTGTAGTTTGTGTAAATATGAAAAACAGGGGAAGGGGAGGCTCTTTAGTGTCTTGGTCCTATGTTAGAGCCAAGATCTTTCAAGGGGGTTGAGAGATGCTTACAGCGCAGTCTTATCAAGATAAGACGGCTAGAGCAAAATCTCAGGAGCAGTAAGAACCTTTCCCATCACTGCTACCCAATGACATGTTGAGCAGATGCTGCAGTGGGATTCTGGGAGCTATAGTTCAAAGAATAACTTTAATGAGTTTTGTTGCCTAAAGACAGATAAATGCAATTACAGAGCATTAATAAATAGAGAATTTATTTGGACCATTGATGCTTCAGTATCCATGATCTCCCATAATTAAACTGCTTTGAGAAAATATAACTGCCTGGGATCTGGTTCTTGCCTGATAACAGGAGCTGGGAACTCCCAGTTTTACTCTTGCTTGCCATGAAATGCCAGGTAGCCTTAGGCAAGCCACTCTGTCCCTGCTTCTCTGATGCCATCTGTGTAATAGGGGATAATATTAGGCTACAGCCAGTGTGTCTGACTGACAATGGTATTTATTTATTTATTTATTTGTATCCTGCCTCTCCATATGGATCGAGGCAGCAAACAACTTACAAATAGCATGTATTTCTATACATATTTCTATGCATGCCCCCAACAAGCTGGGTACTCATTTTACCGACCTGCAGAAGGATGGAAGGCTGAGTCAACCTTGGAGCCCGGCAGGATCGAACTCACAACCTTGTGGCTTGCAGTACTGGCATTTAACCACTGCGCCACCAGGGCTCCCTGGTATGTCTGGCATAACATATTATCTGTTTTCCCTGCAGCACCCCTTTCCCCTGAGTATCTCCAATATCTGCAATGGAGACTCAAAAGATTGTCCAGAACAGACAATTGGGAGTCATGTGGAAGGGTCAAGGAGTGGAATGGAAAATCCCATTATGCAAGTGGAAGCCTACTTGCGTAATGTTGAGTGTAGCCCATGAACTTCCTTGACAAGATGGCTTGTAAGGATTATATTTTAAATAGTGCACATGAGTTGCTTTGAACAATTGAAAGTACTAAACGAAGCATAAAAAGTGAGTTATAATGTTAACAGCTAAAATAAGTATTGGCAATAAGTAGAGGCCTCTGTGAGTCTATTCATACAGGAGGGTTTACATGCATTACTGTCAGGGATACTAATACAGTGTGCCTTCATACATGCAGGGGTTCTGTTCCAAGAACCCTTGCATAAAACAAAAAATGTGAATGGATTCAATGTGTGTGCACCCGTGCTGGATGCACAGCTGGCATATATATTGACAAGAATGAGACATGAGGCTTCATGTGACCTTGCATTTGTGTGTATGGAAGTCACACCAGAAGGCAGCACACTGTATAGACTAAAGAAGCAGATAAACATTCCCACCATCCCTGATTGCAATACCTTTCTTGTGCTTTTATGCATGCAATGCAATGTTTTTAGAATAGCAGGAACTGTGAATAGTGAGATGACTAGAACCTGACAACTCAAGCCTGCATGTGTTTGCTTAGATACATGGGGTCCCTTGGTGGGAGAAAGGTGAAGTATAAATTGAATAAATGCATCAAATAAACAAGCAAGCAAACAAATAAAATAAGCCCCACTGAGTTCTATGAACATTACTCCCACGTGAGTGGATGTGGCAGTCTTGCCTAAAGTAATACAGTAATAACCTGACTGAGTTAAATCTTTAATGTTAAAAGAATGGCTACATTGTCTGTGCATAGCAGAAGAGAGTGTGGCATATGAGAGTCAAATTTATGTATTGCATAATACATTAAGCAATCCCCCCATGACCTGGCAGACACTGTGCACTTAGTTTTAATACATATATAAAGAATATCCGAATAACAAAACTTGAAAGTGGGTCTCAATGGAAAATTGATCTTTCCTGTTTAGTATAAAACTGTAGTGTTTTTCACTAACGTACATCAGGAGTGCAGAAGGTAAAAAAAAAAAATCAGTAATTATACAATGGGATATAATAGGTCATTCAGTCAAGTAATTATAATGAAAGAATGGGAGCCAATGTGATCCTGAGGTCAGCTCTTAGCAAAGTAACTAATTCTGCATGACCTTGGCTAAACCACTGTGCTTAAGTCAACCCAAGTGGAAAATTGGGTTGAAAAAGCTGAACATCATTGTTGTAACTAAATATTGCATCTGAAATCAACTTTCCAAGGTCAATATTTTTTCTTAAAGAGGCATGACTCTGCCTACTATAAATGATTTCCTAATTAAAATTGATTATCTGTACTGCTTAGAAGTGAGAAGCATAATTATCCAATTGTACAAGAGAATCTAGTTACTGACTCCAGAAATTACATTGGAAATAACCAAAATACAAGCCAGACCATCACCTAGATGGAAAAATGTTCTTTTGTTTAGATTGCTTGGGCGGGGGGGAATCAAGTAACTTAGTTTGGACTTACTTTCCCTGGAACAAAGATATGCAGTACTACAGCTCTTCTACTGCAACTTAGGCCACGCTATGCTGTCATAGTGGTATTATTCCACTTTCAACATCCTATGGAATGATGGGGTTTGTCTTTGAGCCCCCTCCCTAAACTGCAAATCCCAGGATTCCATAGGATGTTGAAAGTGGAATAATACTACTATAACAGTCTAGTGTGGAAATGATCTAGAATCAAAACTGAGGTGATTGGTTCACATGGGCACCAAAGATGAAATTTCCATGTTCTCAGTTTAGCCAAACTAGAATAACTTCCAAAAGTAATAATCTACTTGATCCTCCTAAGTTTGCCTGGTAAAAACAGGACAGGACTCTTTAATGGTTGTGCAGAAGGGGGAATTTCAGCAGGTGGAGTTTGTAGAAGGTTGACAGAGTATTTTTCTTATCTGTCTATATACATTTCTTATAAGTACATGGATATATTGCTTTAAAGCTCACACTTAATTGTTTCATAGTTTCACTGTATTTTGCTTGACTTTTGTATACTGTGTAAGGATGTCTCAAAAACAGCTCTAAACAAAGATGGAGCTACTGTGAGTTAAGGTGCCAATAAGCAGGCTTCTTCCCCCTCCCCTCCCTGAGAACAGAAGTCCTCCTGTACTCTCATCTTGGTGGGAAGAAAGAGAGGCAACTACATTTCAATTTTTGAAGTGTCATCTTGTAGCTTCTGGAAGGTTTATCCTGTTAAGATATATAACCACTACCTCAGAGTCATGGACCCAGAGACACATTTAGGGTGGAGCAACTGGGGTGTGTGCCTTGGGCACTAATTTCAGGGGGGCACAAAAAAGAGGACCCCTCCCCACCTGTCCCCCGCTGCTGCTCGTCCTACCCCTGCCTGCTCCTTCCCTGCCCACTGTTGCTTTCCTTGCCCATTGTTTGCCTCACCCACCTCCACTCACTCCTCTCCCACTAGCCGCCGCTCACCCCACCCCCTTGCACTGGGTGCTGTCAAGTCTTGGTACACCACCGCATGAACCCTGGCACAGGGAGATAAGAGTGCTTAGCCCTCCCACCCCTGCAAAATGATCTGGCAAAATTGGAGTACTGAGATGTAGCTGAGTGTCTTCAAGAATTACCAGTCAGAAGTATATTAAATGTTCAATAGTAATGGTCAAAGAATTGGCCATATTAGTCTGTTTCAGCATAAAACTTATAAAGCAACCATGTAGCGCCTTTGAAAGTAAGTCTAAAAAAGGCATAGGTTTTGTGGAATCCAGTCCATTTCATCAGGTGCTGGGAGGAAAATCCCTGTGGACAACATACGTGTGTTCGTGTGTGTGAACTGTAACAGAAATGCAAAATGATAATAAAGTGCCTCATTTCTGCTTTACTGCAACATTGTACTAGTTCTGTGCCCATATCATTGCACTATTGCAAGAACTTCCTTCACAAATAATCACCAGAATCCTGTGTCACCATTTATGTTATGTAATTTCACATATGTTGTTGTTGTGTGCCTTTAAGTTTTTTTCAACTAAGGCGACCTTACCACAGGGTTTTCCTGAGCTGAGAGTGTGTGACATGCCCAAGGTCAGCCAGTGGGTTTCCATGGCTGAGTGGGAAATTGGACTGTGGTCTCCAGAGTTGCAGTCCAATGCTCACCACACTGGCTCTCAAATTTGCATATATTTAGCTACAGCAGAGATGCTAAGAAACCCTGTTGGTGAATTGAGAAGATGCATAAGGACACAGACCAAAGTGTTCAATATGCTTTGGTGCCTGATACATATGTTGTTCATAGGTCCCGTTGTACAATGGTCACTTTGCCAAGACTACTATGTAGGAACATAATAGCAGCCTTCTGCTGGATATGAGCATTATGAAATGGCCTAATTCTAATTCCTACAGCCATAAGTCCACTTACAAAAATGTAAATCCCCAATAGGATTCCAGCCCATATGCTTATCTGGTCATTGTGGCAATCTGGTCATTTCAACTACTCATGATCATCATTGACAATGAACATGTCACCATAAGCTTAAATTTAATAGGGCCTGATTTGATGAGGTCTTCCACAACAATATAGTGACAAGCAATATCTGTGCAAATGCCCTCTTCTACCCAATTAACAATGTACAGGAGCCCTGTCTGTTTTTCACTGGCAACCCTAGATCCGGCAAGCAGATGCTTATTCATATTGTTAAAATAATATTCATCTTGTTTATATTATTTAAAATCCATTGCATTTTCTTCCATAGGTTAACTGTATAAATCTGATCTTTATTATGTTTTGAACTAGCTATTATATTGAACTAGATAGTACTCTATATTACCCTGTTTTGTGCAGCTTTTTCCCTTGCAAACTGCATGTGTTCTCTGGACTAAAGGAATTCTTTATTATCATAATTATAAGTAGCCAAATAAAATTCAGTCTACCTTCTTTTAATGTATTATCCATAAAATACACAAGCTGGAAGCTCTTCCTCTCATTATACAGTTTCGAAAGAGTTGTCCGTAATTCTGAAGACTGCAGACACATATATAACAAAACCTATTCCTGAAGTCGTGTGTGTGTGTGTGTGTGTGTGTGTATTCAGCAGCAGTTCCTAAACTTAAATACCCTGATCAGGCCAAAGTTGTTTTTGTTCCACTGCTTTCAATAGGTCTTAGCTATTACTTAGCTTAGGACTAACCAGCTTGCTATGTTCTGGAGCCACTTTCAGCTTTCCAGACAGCCATTCTTGCTCATTTTTGGAAATTATTTTAATAGGCTTTTATATAATCAAATTTAGATCCATATTGTGCTAGGACCACTAGAAACATAGCTTTTTGGGGACATGCTTAGCTGATGACTTCACATGACTTCACATGAGCTGAGTAAAAGTTCTCCATAAATGTGACTTTCTTATTTACTAGGGGACACCTACTTCATCATAAATACTTGATTTCCTGTAAGGTCACTGAGTTGTGGTTGAACTGAATTTCTAGTCTTCAGAACAAAGACAACAATGTTGTCTGTTCTGTAGACTTGTCCCCAGAAACTTAAACATAATAACAGATAACTGTATTCTTCTTAATATTTTTTTTTCAAATCAAAATAATCAATGCAAACCACTGAAATGTCCTCCAAAATAAGAAATAAAGGCATCAACATGTAATAATGCAGACTCATAGCAGGAGAAATTCCTGCACACAGAAAACCAATGCATCATGAAGAAGCTGATACTGGAACTTCATCCTTCTAATTTTCTGTGTGTGGGGACCTCTTTTTACATAGGAGAACTTCTTACCTTACTATCTCTTGTCTACAGTCCCATCAAGGCTGTATCATGCATCTACTTGGAATATGGAGGTAAGCTACAGGACTGGGCTGCATGTAACTTTCCAGATATTGTTGGACTCCACTTTCCATAATCTGTCACTGTCAGCCATAGTGAGTTCCATAATAGTGAATTACAGTCCAATAATACCTGGAAGGTCACAAGTTCTTCATCCCCAAGATAGTCTTCAAATGGCCCTGTGCTTCAGCTGATATATAAGTACAGAGCTTTACTTAAGTAAGGAGAGGCTAACCTCACAAAAGCAACAACCCATCTCAAAAGAAGGTTTCTGTAAATGTCTTTATGACAGGAACCACATTCTCACATCTTCTGTTAGAGTAAGCTAGACAAGCCTTTATGGAAACAAGCTCCAAGGGCAACACAAGGGCAAAAATGCAGATAATGAATATTTATAGCATAGCTCTTGTCAGAGTGTATGTACTACCCTTATATTTCTTCAGTATCCATAGCCTAATCCTACAGACTAAAAGAGTATCAGAATATACATGTCAAAATGATACATATCTCAGACTCTACTAACCCTATCTTAGACAATTCTGACTGAAAGCCATTTATCTTTTATGAAACTGCTATGCTTTAGGAAAATTACATGACTTCTCATAGCTGATAAGATAGCACGTTCTGCTGATTCTGCAACACTTAACAGTAGCCTTTGCAAAGTCTATTTCTGTCTTGTGTGCCTTTAACTAATGTTTTAGAGATTAAGACAAACATCAGTCTTTAGTAGTAAATATGGTTTCCAAATCCCAGGGCCTAGCCCTTGGTCTCAGTGCTTTGGCCTTCTCTCTGTGGTCTCAGAGTGAGGGGAGGATGCTCAGGACAAGAGTGGTCACTTGAAAATAACTCTTCTATGACATGTTGGCCCTTTCT